>JAAOAY010000244.1:0-301180 GCA_013396255.1 Fusarium sp. NRRL 25303 | reverse complement strand
AAGTATTTAAAGTCTATAATATCTTACATACTAAAAGCCGAAAAAGGAGGCATAACGATATTGAGGTGCATTGGAGTAAAGATTCCTTTGCCTTGATTGTTCTCTTATGGCCACGCCAAAGACTAAAGTCCCTTACGTTCAAGCTACGGCACCTCATGAATACTGCAACAGGGGCCATGTGACGCTTTGCTTGACTCCTGGACGTATTGGAACAAAACCAGGATTTGAACATACCCCCCTCCCTAAAACAGTACTAAACTTGGACGTTGCTATCTGGCGTCCATATATGGATAATCGGAATATAATATATAAATAAGGTTACTTATAAAGTAATTACAGAGGCATTATGTTAATTTTGAAATGAGATAGTTATAATAGCAAACTTGTGCATAAGATAAGCAGAAGCTAATAGGTGCAATTATTAGCTGACATGAGGCTTGAGCAACTAAAGCTGGGGCTGGCACCGCCACCAATAAGCAATTGCCAAGGGCATCATCGCACATGCATACAGCCAGACGTAATGTGAGCATATTCCCGCAAATTCATTCCCCTCACGCCTACAGTCCCGCCTTCACTGACGAGATGAGGCTCATTGAAGCGCGAACGCTTGTTGAGACCCACCGTATTTCTTTTGTGGAAGTTTACGGCGATAGGCCGAGATATGCGATTCTTTCACATACCTGGGAAAATCACCAAGAGGTCATCTACCAAGACTGCAATTGCGAATCATCCAAGTCAAAAACAGGATATGAAAAGATTCGCAAGACCTGCGAACTAGCGCTCGGTGACGGACTCGATTACGTATGGATTGACACCTGCTGCATCGACAAATCCAGCAGTGCCGAATTGACTGAAGCTATTAACTCGATGTTTCTGTGGTATCAGGAGGCAACTGTCTGCTATGTGTACCTAGTGGACAAGTTCGAAGAGTCCTCGCTAGGAGACTGTCGATGGTTCAGTCGTGGCTGGACGTTGCAGGAGCTGATAGCGCCAAAATTCATGAGCTTCTTCAACAATTCATGGGACTGCATTGGTAGTAAGAACAGCCTCATGGGCCAACTTACAGTTATCACCCCAATCGACCCCGATGTCCTTCGTCACAATGCTCCGATTTCATCCGCTTGCATCGCAAAACGGCTCTCTTGGGCTGCTGGCCGAAAGACGACTCGTGTCGAAGATATGGCATACTGCTTGCTTGGGATATGCAACATCCATATGCCACTGCTCTACGGAGAAGGCAAGACCGCGTTTCGACGCCTCCAAGAAGAAATCATCAGATCTACATACGATCTGAGCCTTTTGGCCTGGACGCCACCAGTTTCATCGGATGTGGTGGAAGAAGAGTACTGTGGCTTTCTGGCCGAGTCCGTGAATCATTTCGCTTCTTGCTCCGAGATGTATTCCGTAACTGACTCCTTGATGGATGAGGGCGAGATAAGCGTTTCGAACAAGGGTCTCAGACTAATGGCCCGAGTCTCTGTTCTGGACTACTCGGATCAGGGTTACAGATACGTGCTGAAGCTGGATTGCATGGCTCCCGGTTTTGAAGGAGACTTTCTGACAATACCCATGCGTAAAGTGGGACCCAACACTTTTGTGAGAGCTCATAGCCTCTGTGAAAGCGATTACTCCTTCCACCTTGAGACTGCATCTTGGGTCGAAAGTGCGTTTTACACAGTTACCCTTCTCACCACGATGCCTAGTCTGGCTGTACGATCGCCGTTATCTGTGGCTAGAGGGTCGGACCTTATCTCATACAGTCGCTTGACGTTGGTTTCAATAGAGCTGCCGCCGGACATAGCGATAATTTACGGGGTAGAGACACCTGTCAAGTTCTGGGACGCAGAAGACAGGGCGTTTTTCGGACCCCATGGCTCATATCAAAATTGGGGTGCGTTTGTGCTCGAGACAAATACCCTATTCATCTGTTTTTGGCATAAGGCGGATGGTGAGTGGGTCCTCGAGGCAAGCCTTCTAGACATGTCGAGACCAGAAGTCTATAATCTATGGAAGGACCTGTTTCTCTCGGCGGAGCAACTGGGCTATGAGCAAACCATCGTTCGGTATATGCTGAACAGCATTGAAGATGTAATGGAGTCTTCTATCGAGACGCGGTTGAGGGATAAGGAAGTCACGCTGTCATTCAAAGTCTGGCGCGCTGAGAGTGAAAATCTGTGCAGCGGTCCGCGATGGAGGGTTGTGTTCAGCAAGACAAGCTTTGTTAGAGAAAGCTCTTCTGAGCCAGAGCGGGATTAAGATACCTCTGACTTTTATCAGGCAGGTAGATTCAAGTCTTAAGGTCGTGCCAGTCGCAGAAGCAACAACTACTTAAGCGCATTTAGTCTTATAAAAAGCTCAGACTACGTCTTTCTTTATATTGTGTTTTCAAGAATAACCAGCAGAATTATTACACATAATTGACCATACGCATAAGGGACTTTGAGTAGAAAATAGTAGTTCCTTTTGTATACAATACGTTTAAAGTAGTTTCTAAGATACTTCTTGATTCACTAGTGTCCTATATAAGTCTGATGCAAAGCTTTACAACTCTCATGCTTGGAGGAACAACCCAACCACCACTTAACCAAGTGCAGGAATAAGAAGCCTGTTACCACCATTCGCACTAACAGCAGTCCCATTAACCCACCGACCCTCTTCGCCTGCAAGGAACCCAACAACATAGGCGATATCATCAGGAACGCCAATTCTATCTCCAGCGGTTGTGTCCCTGATCTGCCCGTCCAGAAATCCCGGGGGCATCATGTGCTGGCTGGCCTTGATCGAGTCCGTGGCTGTAAGACCAACAACGACACTGTTGAAGGTAGCGTTTTTAGACTTGGAAAAGTTCTCAGCGAATGATCGCGTGTAGCTCTGGAGAGCGGTCTTGCTGGCTCCGTATGCAACGGTTGGGTCAGCGTTGCCCTGGTAGGCCAGAACGCTAGAGATGTTGATCACACGTCCTCCATACTCAGGTAGATGAGGTAGAAGGGAAGTAGTGAGAGAGACTGGGGCGTAAACGTTGGCTTGCATGATCTCGAGAAAGATGTCTAAGGTCGTGTCTTTGATAGACAGTACCTTAGTATGGTCGGCCAGGACGGCGTTGTTGACGAGGATATCGATAACTGTGGTGTCCAAGCGCTCTAAGGTCTGTGCAATAGTTTTAGGCCCAAATTCAGGATCAAGGGCGTCTGCCTGGATGGCTACTGCCTGCTTCACCCCGAGCTCCTGACATATCTTCAGGGTTTCCTCCGCAGCCTTGAAGTTGCTTGCATACGTGATGGCTAGCTTGGACAAGCCTTTGCGTGCCAAGTTGATTGAGATCGCTTGTCCAATGCCACGGGAACCTCCAGTCACAATGGCGGTCTTGCCAGCCAGTGACCAAGGCGCATCAGAAGAAGGAGGGGTGGACATTTCGATGGATTTGTTTGTGGTTATCTTTGGTTTGATACAGGAAAGTATGTTGATTGATCTGATTGTTATCGAATCTGAAGGTGACTTCTTGTATTTATAGTGATTCTAACTGATGTCCCTCTGGTCTGATGAGCCGGAATTAGCACATCTTCGATGCCGATACCTAATAACTTCAAAGTCCGCTCGCTGAAGTCAACTACAAGTTGCGAGCGGAGCGGACAAACTGGCGGAGTATGATGCTATAGCACAAAGACGGTCAAGTACGGGGACAGTGGACAGTTCAGGGAACCTTATTTTGTCCCTAGCTCAGGCACTGACCAATCCCGAATCTTACAGGACCAATTAAGAGGCAAGTCAGGTTTCTTAGGATTCAACTCTTGCTCGTATCGGATACAGAAAGAAGTTCACAGTTCATAGAGTAGTAACAGGCATTCACATTGAGAAGAGTAGTGACTAATTACACTGATAGCTGTTTTATAAAACATATCACGTGAAATTTACAAGCTCTGAATGTCGCCCAACAATTGTCAAATTGCTTCAATTATGACATGATAGCACGGCGTGAGTATTGCCCTTTTCTTGCCAGTTGTGACCTGGCCATGTAGGAGGTTAGCTTTGCCGAGGGCTAAATGCCGACGTCTCAGCTATGCAGTGGCCCGGTGGGGCTCTCTAAGCAAAATTGGCCATGTAATACGTTATCGTATTAAATACGAGGGCGCTACTACAAAGGCGCTTCTCTGGCCCGTGCTTAACTTGCTCTCTAAACTCTACCTGCCTTTACTTAATCGAGACTGGCCAGCTGCAAAGAGCGTTGACATCAGGATTTCATGCAGCCTTGAACGGAGTTAACGGACCCGAGGCACTGGTGCAAAGATGCTTGCACTCTAAACTCCACCTGCATTTACCTAATTGAGGCTGGCCAACTACAGAGAGCTTTAACATTAGGACTTAATGCAGCCTCGAGTAAATAATGGAGTTAACGGACCTAAGGCACAATTAGGACGATTCTTTGTCACCTGTGTCCTTGGAGTCTGCTCGCGATCCTACTACAGCCACCTTACAGAGATCGGATCTCAGTGGCAATAGAGGCCTGCTATCAACGGTATAGTTTTTTAACAGTACGATTGACTTGGTCGTTGACTCTCCAGCCAGTCTACGATGCTTGCCACAGAATATAACATCATTGGGAGGCTTAGAGTTATTTATATCTGATATTTTGGCTGATGCGTTCTTTAAGGGCCTCATTCTAGTTGGCGGCATAAACCACAGCAATAGGGGAAGCCATAGAGTATCCCATTATACATCTATGAGGACTATCGGAAAACTGTATGTTTGGATTTTGAAGGCGTGGCACCTCTCCCGTGGTATAAAATGTGTGACAGAAACTCTCAGTGGTGAGTGCATGAATTAAACAGACTGGCTTGTAAAACGCTAACGACATTACAGCCCTGAATTATCGCAATATAAAGTGTTATTAGCACCCAATTCATTGAGCCCTATGAAACTCCTATAATGAAAGTATATACCTCTTCCTTGTTTCTTTCTCTCTACCTTAACTGCTTGCCTCCCTGCCATTCTTTTAACAGGCCTTAGGGCATCTTCATGCCGTCTGCTACCGGCTGATATCCTTGCGCGTCATAGGCTGGCACCGTGCGGACTTTGACCTCCTTGTCCTGCTGAACGAGAGCGCAACAAAGACACCAAAAAGAGGTGCAACAGTCACCCATTCCACTACCTTCAATTCCATACTTTTCACGGATTTCTCGGCGTTTCATCATGTTGTAACTTTTGGCCAATTGAACATATTAGTATGAACATACATCTCGCTAATTCACCTAGAAGCGATAAGGCAGGGGAGGAAAAAGTTCTTACATCCAACCACAACCAGTAAAGGATTGAATAGCGCAGAAGATCGCGCAGTCAGAGTTGATGCTTTCAATCGGCCCAGAAGGGTTATCCAAACGCTGGGAAGTACGGCCAAAGACTGAGTGGTGGTTCATGTCAGCAGCAGTTAGTGAATAAGCTCTTGACAACTTACTAATGCAAGGTAGACACGTGCTAAGCAAACAGGAGTCAAGAGGTGAGCAACAGCCATCAAGCCCATTCTGCCAATCCTGTGATTGCGACATGGTCAATTTGGAAAAGGAAAGGAGCGACAAAAAATAGTTTATAAAATGAAAGACTGAGAATAATAGATGAGTAGTTTTGGCTTCTCTTGTGTTTTTCTATCTGGTGGTAGAGCGAAATTGCGACTATTAGTACTTATTGTCTGTATGGTCAATGCTTTCAAGGACACAGCATGCTCTATATTGGCCATGAGTTGTATCCGCTAAGAAATTAGTAAATGAAACATAGTATGTAGAAAAGATTGTGAAGACGACATTTCCAAGGATCCTTTTGTCCACGGCCTGGTGGACCCCCTTTTGACTAAACCAATTCGAGAACAGTATCGACCTCTGTCTATTTATCGTATTCGATACGGGGAGGGATGAGGCGAGAAAGTGGATCCCATCAAGTATTCCAAGATGTGGGGCGCTTCGTAGCTGTCATTTCTTCGTGGATTACGTAGTCGATTTCACCCTTGACTCGGCCTCCACGCCCTCCAGATACACTCACTACTCTCCTTAGTCTCGGCTTGATATATGCTTTCAGCCCTAATGCGGCAGTGTCCTCCATATATCGTATTGATTACGGATGTCAAGCACCCATTCTGCTGCCGATATGACGGACAGTGGAGACCGAATCTCGAATTACGTTTATTGGGAGTACCTTTTTAAATTACCTAACAAATTCCGGGCACTCTATTGCCGTCATCGAAAATTACTACAGCATAGTCATGTATTCTTTCTATATATAGGTACTGAAGCCAGGCTTTGTGTTGTGCTATAACCATCATTGTCTACTATTCTCAATACATGATGACTTCCATTTCCGCCATCGCGAGCCGCTGCGTGGCCTCTACTTTTGCGACCCCGACACTTGTTGGCGCTGAATTTCTGTCAATTGAAGCAACCGTCGTGCCAGACTACAGCTTTGACGTTCCGCATGGCTGGACGTACTCACAGCCAGCTTTGAATGTCAAAAACGTCACTTTCTGCAACGTCACCGTCACCTACACGCACCCGGGCCAGAATGACACTATCCACGCCGAAGCTTGGCTTCCTACTGAGGAGAACTACAACGGGAGACTGCAATCTCTCGGGGGCTCTGGGTGGACACCGGGTCGTTTCATCTTGACTTATGCAGGAATGATCAATGCTGTGGCAAACGGGTTTGCCTCGATCACCACCGATGCAGGAATACCTACAGTCGCTAACCCTGTCGAATGGCTGCTGGCCAGTCCTGGCAACATCGACACAAATGCGCTGCAAAACTTTGGCCAGGTTTCTTTGAATGACGAGGTGAGGTACTATTAGCAGAGAATAACGAAACTTGGTGCTAAGTCACGTCTTCGCCATAGGCTATCATTGCAAAGCAGCTCATTCAAAGCTACTACGGCAAAGCTCCATCATATTCATACTGGAACAGTTGCTCCCAGGGAGGCCGCCAAGGACTGAAGCTGGCTCAGCAGTATCCTTCAGCCTACGATGGGATTATTGCAGGCGCTCCAGCTATCAACTGGGCCGAATTCTACATGAACACAATCTGGCCCACTTTCTACATGGAGTCTACCCAGCAATTTCCCCGCGACTGTGAGCTGAATGCTATTACCTCCCTTGCCATCTCAACTTGTGATGAGCTGGATGGTGTTAAGGACGGTATCATCAGCGACGTCGATGGTTGCCGACGACAATTTGATCCCTTCAAGCAAGTTGGGAAGACATTCAACTGTTCGACCATGGGCTCAGAAATGAAGATCAGTCATGCCGCTGCTGCGGTTGCCAATGCCTCATGGAGCGGGCCCCGGTTCTCTAATGGTAAATTCATGTACTATGGTTACGAGATTGGGAGTGATCTACCCACAGTTGCCCCAACAACTTGCAATGGTACTATCTGCAAAAGTGGAGGACAAGGCTCCATTCAATATGCTTACAGGGCTTTTGTCAAAAAAGATATGACAGCCCAGTTGAAGAATGCGACCGGCCGAGACTTTGATACAATCTTCCGACACGTGAAGCAGATGTTCGCTTCTAACCTTGAAACCAACGAGATCGACTTGCGCGACTTTAGGAATGCCGGAGGCAAGATTATAACTTACCATGGGCTTGTAAGCACAATGTATTCTCTGCCTTTCAATATCCTCTTTAACTGACAGTGGCCAGGCTGATCAAAGCATTTCCCCAGGAGGGACGCTCCATTACTACAATCAAGTGTCAAATTTTGTGGGTAACATTACCTCTTTCTACAAGTATTATCAGGTTCCTGCGCTTGGGCACTGTTGGGGCGGTAATGGCGGCCAGCCAGAAGCATTATTTGATCAACTCCGAGCTTGGGTTGAGAACGGTACGGAACCTGAGTCCTCACCTGTGGTTATAACGAAACCAGACAACACGACTCAACAGCAAATTCTGTGCCCGTATCCTAAGAAAGCAACATTCAACACCTTTTGTAAGAGGAAGAATTCCACGGCGTGCTGGTCCTGTATTCAATAAGTTTTCTTATTTATATTAATTATCTAGAGTACGAGGTAAATAAATAGATGCAGCTGGACGTACATTACCGGCCTATTCTAATAATCAAGGTGCCGGGCTCAGCAATACTGGGAAAGATTAGGAGCATAAAGTCATGACGTCCTGCTTTGACCTTGCTTTTGAAGAGAAAGGGTGGCCTCTTTTGTCCTGGGTTAGTTTGTATCAGGCTCGCTACTCTATTACCTGGCCATTGTTTCCTGTACTGCCAATTCTGCACTACGAACACGATCTCGCTCTCCATTCCGTTACTAGTCGCAAAGCTCCTGGCGAGTACTCTTGCTAGTACCAACAAGCATATGTCTAAGTGAATCCAGATCTTACGTTCCGCACTAATGTCCTGTTCCACCGCCCAAGATTGCATTGTCCACCATTTTAATGACTGTGGGAACTGACCAACCCAGGCTCTCACAATTGGAAGGGCATGCTGAGGGCCAGTTCGAAGAATGGTCTGTCGCCTGAATGCAGAACCTAATATGCTGAATATTTTGCCAATTCGACCGGCAACGTTTCGTAACTTATTCACAAAACTAGGCATACTGGCCTAGCTACTAAGAGACCTTAGTACAAAGTATTGCAGTATAAAGTTTAACGTTTATATTAATATTATAGCTCTTACTATAGGTCAAATACCTACCAAGTTGAAAATACGTTATGATATACAGGGTAGGCTAGAGATATAGTAGAATCATGTGACTAGCGACATGGCTCGGAAGAACTGGAACCGGGAAAATGGGGCAGTTTGCTGAAATTTACTCGATTTCTCCTATCATCAATCAAACTCCACGCTGTATTTGCACAGATCTCACGTAATTGGAATACGGCCTTATCTATTGGTTCATTCTTCTATCCAGCTGCCAGTCCCTTCTCAGTAATTATGGGTAGTGAACAAGATACTGCGTCGCGCGTACAAGATCATACCTCATCACGATGTCCCTGTCGCCCTATGCAACGCCGGGCTCACCAGAAATCTCGCAACGGATGTCGCAATTGTAAACGTCGTAGAGTCAAGGTACGTTGTGTTTTATACTCGGGTTTTCTATTCCTCTCAATCATCTTGTCCTCGCTTTTCCTTGACCGGGCTGAGTTGATAATTTTGACGTTATTGCCAGTGCGATGAGGGAAAACCGAGCTGTAGCAATTGTATCCGCTTTCCGTTGCCCTGCGACTTCAGTGTCAATCAGATTGCCTCAAACAACATGGTCCCAGAAGTTCCAAATGCCTTACCTGTTGTAGCCACAACCCTCGCTCGAAAACGTGGTCGGCCTCTCAAGATTGACAAGTGGATTTTAAATTCCGAAGCCTCCGGCCACAAAACTATCACGGAGCCAAGGCTTCATTTTCCAATGCCAAAGAAGATTGCGGATCCATCTCCGCCACTGAACACCAAAGACCTGGAGCTATTACACCATTACATCACAAATACTTCGCTCACGCTCGGGGATGATGTAGTCCTTTGGCGCGATAAAGTCCCGCGACTTGCTTTCGAGTACCCCTATGTCCTCCGACTCCTTCTCGCGATGTCTGCTCTGCATCAGACACGACTCCACGCTCATGTTTCCATTGTTAGCCAACAACTTGCCACTGCCCACCACAACATGGCCTTACGCGAAGTGACCGGTTTGCTTCCCGCCATCAGTGGCAAGGACTGCTCAGCATTATACATCGCCACGGTGCTGATTTGCAACTATCACTTTGCAAAACCACCAGTTATTGACAATGAACCAGACATGGTTGAGGAGATAGGTATCGCCTGGTGGTTTGTCTTTCGAGGCGTGCGTTATGTTGTAGATTCAATGGGAATGGAAGCCATATTCTCTGGCCATATTGGCCCTTTCCCTCCAGAAGCACCTGGAGGAGGCCTGGCTGATCCACTGAAGGCAACTATCGACAATGGGTACATTCCATGGGAGAGACCATTGGCCAGTCTGGCAGTCTTGTTCTCCGGTTCCAACACACCAGGGTCGGAGAGTTTGGTAGTAGCTTCAGAGGCGTTGATAGACTGCTACCGCGAGGTGTATGGCACCGCCGACAAGCCAGAATATCGAACGCATGGTAAAACACATGTTGTTATGCGTTGGCCGTGGGTTCTCGAAGATGACTTCGTAGGCAAAGTGCAAAACCTGGTACCGGAAGCCTTAATACTGCTTGCCTACTTTGCCGTTTTAGTACAAACGCTAGAACGCTTCTGGTATATGAAAGGATGGGCCCAACATATGATAATGGGCATTGAGAAGAAGCTTGATCCGGCCTACCTTCAATGGATACAGTGGCCTCGAAACCAAATAGGATTGGAACGTACAGTTGAGAGGTCAACCACGACATAATAGCGACGCACCGAGTTTACAGTATCGAAACCATGAAGACACATACCAGGTTTCTGGGTATCTATGATTGACCAATGTATTTGGATTGAGTATGAAAAATCTGTTTGACAGCTCTTTATCACCATATAATCAAGATTGATAGTTAATCGAACTTACTATAAGCAATTGCATATATTTAAGTTTCCATTCTACATCTGTGTTCTGCGATGTCAAGGTAGGGCAGTATCAACGTAGCTCCTAGAGTCAATGTTATAGATTGTTGATAGTTGCTTTGCTGTGAATACTGGGACTAGTTGCATGCTACTGACTGAGACTATGCTAGCATAGAAACACTCAGGAGCTCTGAATTTGCTTCATGACTTGACCGAGGTCAGGCACCTTTTTCGCCACATCATGCTGAAAATTGGATAATCCATATAATTTACCGAAATATAAATCAACGAGACTGTGTCTCTGAACAAGGGAAGCCTTTATGTCGAAAGTAGAGGTTTTTATCTACCAGAAGCTCCTAAGGGTAAATGGGAAAGACTAAGTTTAATGGCTTGAGCTAAGCCGGCATTGAATGTTTTTGTAATGACATTAATCATAGCTTTCAACTTTGTGAACAATATTCATCTCAGTCTAAGTATTAAAACACGACGCTATCTGCCGAGAATAAGGACTTTGACACAGAGATGGCAGCCAACTTTCGAATTCAGATTTTTGTCAATGGATGGCAGATGGGTAAATGGTGTGAGTTTAGATACTCTAATTACCCTCTAGTGAAAGAAATTTTAAATGATTGACTAATTTTAAGTGAAAACTTTGGGCTCTCAATTCTGGTTCGTGCTGCCTGAAGGGACACTCAAGCACCCTGGCCCCAACTATCTAGTTTTGACGATGTGGTGCCTGGATATTTTTGGGGTGAAGTTTGGAGAAGCTTAATCAGAAGTCTATGCCGTTGTACAGTCAGGAAAGAGGGAAAAAAGACTGGTTGAAGGCAGGAATTTCAGCGACAGTCCATATGCTTACTAAAGACCTCCGTGACTCATACCGGTGACACCATCACCTGTGTCAGAAACCTCAACCTTAACCTTGTCGGCAGCGAGTAGTTGTTCAGCAAGGAAAAGTTACTTGCGCCTTTCACAAGAGTGCAGTCAAAAGCAAGACAGGCTAGGGGATGAAACGATACTCAGGACCTTGATCCTAAATGGCAAAAAAGACCTAGGTAACTTAGCATAAGCTTAGGATACCTTTTGCTGAATTTATTTTGACAGTCCTAAGCTTTGTTGCTCCCCGAGGCCAGGTTCGCACAAAAATTAGTGTTTATGCACCAAACTCTACAGTCATTGCCTATAAAGCAAGGACTTTTCAGGCCCACGTCCGGCTACGACAGAACTTCCAACCTCCACTTCACTAATCACTGCACAAACACAAGATCGTATCGCTTGTCACTGAACAGCCATGGACCTCCTCGACGAACTCGAAGCCATGGCGCAGGCCGCATCAGGATTTCAGGACGACAACATCCTTCAATCAACTATCACTCGGTGGCAAGAGCTGTTTAGATACTCACCCGCAATGGCCGAGAGAAAGATCACGGAGCACCGAAACGATCCCTTGCGTTTCACTGTTTCTGAAGATCACTGGGCCGTCGTGCGAGATCGGATGGAGGCTGAGGGACACGACCGCGAGTCATACGAACACTCATACAGTCGTACCTCAGGTGATATAGTCACCAGAGCCAGGAGATGCCTATGAAGGAAAAGCGCAGGCTTCGAGTCGCTAACTTCTTGATCAAGCTCGAAGGTCCCTTGAACAGTGTCCAAGCCGTGATTCAAGCAGCAGGCCTGTGGTGTCCATCCTCGACTGAAGTTCTTGCTGCCACCAACATATCTGGACGACCGTGTTCGTTCTTCAAGATTAACGGGATGGATAAGTTAGCCATTGAAGGATGGCTAGAAGGATATCCCCACCCCGGTTTCAAACCAACCATTATTAAAGATCCCTATGCACAAAAAGATCTCTCGCCCACTTCTTTGTACCCAACGTTGGGCACCGATACAACACTGCCCCAGTTTCGATCAGGACCAGCAGCGACACCACGCCCTTCACAAAACGAATGTCCAGTCTGGTATTTCTTCTACGGGACGCTTACCGATCCATCCTTTCTATCGAAGCTCTTTGGTTCCAACTTCCAGGCTGAATACCATGCAGCCACGATTCGAGGCGGAGTTCTGAAGACTTGGGGAAGATATTATGCGTTAGTGGACGATCCAAGTCACACCAACGTCGTCCATGGAAAGGCACTTCTCGTCAAGACTCGAGAGCAGGAGGAGCGTCTACGGGCGTACGAGACGAATGCTTATGAAGTGGTTCGATGCAGTATCGAGATGGGTTTGGAAGAGCCGATGAGTGGCCTGACATTTCGCTTCATCACAGATATCATGGATCAGTAGAACAACCATGGCTGTGCTTATTATTGTTACATTGAGACATACTAGTTGACACTCAGATGAGGAGCACATATTAATCATCAGAGATCAGAACATACAAGTAATAAGGTGTCTGTGTAATTGAATCCCAAAGCGTTAATAAATAACACCGTGAAGATGTCCCATTTAATCAAGCAAGGTAAAAGAACCTACAGAGCGTCCATTATCTGCCTTTGCAATGAACAAAACGAGGAACTGGTCCCTCGGGACCTTCGCCAGAGCCGGGTACTTATCGCCACGCTTAGGTCGAGTGAGACGACTTGTCCATACCCAGCTGTTTCCCGTCCAACTAACAGGGGATGTTGGCTCACCATTGGCAAAGACATCTAAGCCGATTAAAGAGTTATTTGAGCCTTCCAAGTGGCAAGTTCCCGTCACCTTGACTACCCGAACATCTGAGTCAGCTGAGTCCTCGCTGACAGATGTAATCGAAGCTATGTCGAGGGTTGGTGTCGCAGTAGCAGGAGATGCAGGACTGGGGAGACTAATGGGGATTTCATCTGAAGGCAGTGGAGGAGCCAACGGGGGAATCTCCCGACGATTGGTGGCTCTCTCGTATGCAAAGGCATAGCTCAGTAGGTTAGAGTCATCATACGCTCTGCCGCAGAAAGAGAGTCCGACAGGCATCTTCTCCTCGGCAAGGTTCCCCATAGGCACAGTTATACAAGGAACACCAAGATGCTTCAGTGATCGCCCACCATTTGCATACTTGACTCCATCACGTAGTGCAGACATCATCGACTCGTAGCTTTCATCCGAATCAGCCAGCGCAACATCTCCATTGGTTGGGAACACCACGGCGTCGTAGTTGTTCTCGACCATCCAATCCTCCAAGTACTTCTTTCGCATGGCCTCCAAAGCCTGGAGCGCCTCCCGACACCCAGGTAGGTCAGCGAGGCTCTTGTCTCCCCAGCTCTTCACTGCAGCGACCATGTCCTCGTAGCGGACCTGATTCTGGGATTCGGTGTGCTGAGAGGGATCATCCATTGGGGCAATGTGAGGGTGAATCTTGTCGAGCTCGACTCCAGATGTGAAGCTTGGTATATCCTTATCACCGTTGCCGCGGAGGAAGCTGTTCCAACTCAAGGCAATCATCTCACACCGCTCAATCGCTGGCCATTCCTCTGGTAGATTGGGAACATTCATGCTCTGACCAGGAAAGTCTTGTCTGGTGTAGTTCTCGAAGAGGGGGAAATCCGTCTCAATGACGGTGGCACCTAGCTTCTCGATGTCTGCACGTGCTCTCTCCCATAGCGCTCGGACGCCTGCAGAGCACGCGTTCTCCGGTTTGGCATCTTCAACCCCAATGAAACAGCGAGGGACTGCCAGTCGCTTATTTCGGAGGGCGTCTGTGTTGGCCAAGGTCAGATAGTCTGATGGTCGAATGTCGCTAACTTTCGGGAGTGGAACATATGGTTGTGAGTGCCAAAAGTCAGCATCACCAGAAGCGTCATCTTCCGCGGCAACAACGTTAAGAACGTGAAACAGGTCATCCATAGTCCTCGTGTGAGGAACGACCTGGTCGCAAGTTGGGTACAAAGGCCATAGTCCGCGTGGAGGAATAACACTGCGGGAGGGTGCATAGCCAACCAGTGCATTGTTGGATGCTGGTGAGCGACCCGAGGTTACGGCCTCTCCAGCGAAGCCAAAGGCAGCAAGACCCGCGGCCGTAGAGACACCACAACCATAGGAGGAGCCAGACGCATAAGCAGTGGGCATATACTTCTGATTATACGGGCTTTCTGACCGCCCGTACAGTCCACGCTGACAGCCGCCGTCGGCCATCGGGGGCATGTTGGTCTTGCCAAGTACGACAGCGCCTGCGTTGCGAAGCAGCTCGACGATGGCGGCGTCAGAAGTAGCCTCGAGTTTTGCAAACGCAGGCGACGCAGCTGCAACTGTCATGCCTTTGACCTTGTAGCTGTCTTTGACCGTAAAGGGGATACCCTCTAGAGGTCGCGGTGCTTTTCCGGACGCACGGTAATCATCCGAGGCCTGAGCTTCAGCAAAGACATCTGGGTTTATCAGAGTAATTGAGTTGAGACAAGGACCTCGACAGTCATATTTTCCAATGCGGTGCAGGTAAAGCGCGACGAGCTCAACACTTGTGATGGCTCGAGTATTCAGGACCTGTTTGAGATCGCTGATAGTGGCGTCAAGTAGATTAAGCGTGGTTTTGCTGGTCATTTTGGATGAATTGGATGAAGAGTAAGTAAAAGATAATAGATGATGAGGACTCAAAATCTTGGACGAGGACTGTGATAATCCAGATAGAAGGCATCACTTATATACATGCAGCTGCAGTCTACCAACATACTTTCCGAAATTGACTTTACGGTTCTGGACCTGTCTCCGAGAATGAGTTTAGGGTCCTTCGGCATTATCGTCGGAGAAGGTCTGCTTAGCAAAAGAATGATTGGCTCCGAGCTTCAACTTCGGAGCAGCTAAGCCCTATAGGGAAGGTCATGGCGATTCTCAAGCCACCACGACTGCGGGGAATGTCCTACCCTCCAGCCAACATCCACCGATCAGTGATGTCTTCCGAAGTTGACAATTCAAGTGACCCCTTCCAGGTTCGGGAGCCACTCAGTTCGCGGTTCTCATCGCATCCGTGACCTACGACTACAATGACAGGGCCCGGAAAAGCCGCATGCTGTTGGACATGCAAAATTAGGCATGTTAAATGCGACGGGGCACCAGTGGCTTGTTTTCAATGCAGCAGCAGAGAGATTGAGTGCCACGGATATGGATCAGTTCCGATATGGCTGGACGGAGGTCCAAACGAAAGGCGTGAGAAGCAGCGCATTAAATTGGCTGTAAAGAAGAACTTTAGAGAGAAAAAGAGCCTTCAGGCACGGCGACTGAGAGATCATAATCGGACCGCTAGTCAAGGACAAAACCTATCAAGCGATGCTGAAAAAGGCAATCAATTTGGCAACGCTTCTCAACGTACGTGCTTTTTTATCGCCATGGAGAGCCATACTCACCGTGTCAGAAAATGTCATCTCAAGAAACGAACCATCGCCAGTCTTGACTCCTCAATCCTTGCAAAGCCGGGTCCTCTCTGGACAGTCATTCGCCGAGCCACTTCACTACGATGAAGCCAGTCTCCTGATGCACTACCTAGACCATGTGTTTCCTTACCAATACCCTTTCTTTGATAAAGCAAGGCTGTCTCGAGGGTGGCTTCTATGGCTTCTCAGCAAAAATGGGCCTCTATATCGAGCATCCATGGGTCTCGCAGCTTTGCATCAGCGATCATTGCTAGTCGAGACAAACAATCATCATCTTGAACTAGAGTTCCATACCAAAGCGGTTAGACAGTTACAGGACTTTGTCTCATCTATCGATATCAATGAGCTGCGACCCGAAAACGAGACTCTGGTCGAGATCATCACCTGTGGCATAACTCTTATTAGCTTCGAGGTATGTGTGGACATGGGTAACGGGATGGCCGTGAGCTAGAGGATCAAACGCTGAAAGACAACAGGTCCTTCGAGGAAGTATCACAAACTGGCAACCGCATCTAACCGCCATGTCCTCAATCGCAGCCATGATGCATAATCAGCCTTCGGTTCTACAACCAGCGAATCAGCTTCCTCTCCCTCTATTTGAGGGCAAAGCTGCCGCGGCCATGGCCTTTCATCTACCAGTCCTGCTTTGGATGGATTTGCTAGCCTGTGTAGCCACGCGGGAGGCACCGAAACTTCCATACGATGAATGGCTAGGACCTAAGTGCACATTCCAGCTCGCACATATAATGGGCTGCCACAACTCAGTGATGAAGGGCATAGGGGACATCGCAGTTTTGAGTCAGTGGAAATCAGACTGTATCGGGAAGGGCCATCTTGATCTTAACGCTTTTCAAACAAAGAGACAACGGATCGAAGATGAACTGGAAACCGTCATGGATACGACTCCAATGGCCTCAGCGAACTCTCACGGATTGTTATCCGTGATTCCACCAAGCCAAGCATCTAGTCACACAAAGTCGGAGCAGCGGCCTGAGCAAGATTGTGTTACTCGCATATTCGCTGCCGCGGCATTGGCTCAGCTCGCTGCTTTAACTGCCGAAGTCTCAACCGACATCTCAGTTACCGCGGTGAGGAGAAGTGTAAGCCGAGTGATTCTAGAGATCAAAATGGCACCCCAAATAGTGTCTCCTCGGCACATGAGCTGGCCGATCTGCGTTGCTGGTTGCCTGGCGGATCAAGACCAACAGCCATTTTTTGAAGCCTTGCTAAGCACTGTACTCTTTGAAGGAACTGGCATGATAGGTAACTGTGGAACTGTTCGAGATATTTTGCGGGCCTGTTGGAGGAATAAGGTTGAGCAGCCGAATCAACAGTGGGACTGTAGTAGTACTATGAAGCAGTTGGATATCTATGCTCTTCTTATATAAGGTCAGGAACAAACGTCTGAAATTCAAAAAGCTTGGAGGGGTATCCAGTTATGACCTGGGTCTAGTAGGGCCCTGCCACATATTGAGGGAAACGATGTGGCTATAGAACTAGAACTTAGGCTGTCAATAATTGTTCATAAAACCCACCAAAGCCGAGCTCCTTATTATGCAAATGAATCTCAAGAATCCAATGCCTCTTATTTCCATCCTTGCCAACCGTGTTCATAGAGTTGCTGTTCCCTTGCGCAATGTAAAGGGTAATCTTGTCCTTGGGAATACGTTCATGCGGAAAAGACCCGACGATATGTCCTGCAATCGGCGCACCAAACTCAAAACCCTCCTTCTCAGCAGCTTCCTTAGCAATATTGTAGAGTTCTTCTCCCGTCATATCTGGATTCTCGCAGTACTTGGCTTTGACGTCGATCCAGATTGGCTCGAGGGCGTCGCGCAGCTTGATCTTATTAGGGTCGTTTCCCAAAACAAAGGTGCGGCCAAAATCAGCCTCCCACTCTTCAAAGACAGGCCCAAGGTCGACGACGAGGATGTCGTCCTGTTGAATTATTCTGTCGGGTGGGTTATCTTCGAATGGTCTCAATGTGTTGGGTCCGCTGCGAATCACTCGTTTATGCCAGTGAGTCCTCACATCGTGACGCTCAGCACCGAGAGCATGGATTTCGTTGTTCAACTCTTTCTCGCTGATGCCAGGGCGGATGAGACTTTTCTCGATCTCGTTGAATAGCTCGAAAGCCTTTTTCTCGGCATCTCGGAGTGAGGCCGCGCGTTGTTCTTCAGCTGACATTTGTGAACGTTTGACTGTATTTGATAGAATAGGAGAACAGGACAATGAAGGTAGTTGTGATGCGCTGGACCACTCATAGTGATGTTATTTGTAACCAGTAGAATGCTGACATAACCAAGAATTATCGGCGGAATAATTATGCGGCTATCTGCCAATGGACAGGTTCCTGTAAATGCCATATTGAGGGTAGCGCTCTCCGCTGTCGGAGTGCCTCGTAATGTTTTTTGCGCCCTATGCGGGTTCCCGTGAGGTATAGCTTGTCACGCTTGACGTGCTTCTCAAATGAGTTTCTGGGCATAAGTGCTTAGTTTCACCATTGAATGACAATAGATACTTAGATCTCTAGCTGCGCTACCCCTCATTTTCAACTCGAAAGCCATTGTCGAACTTTTGTTGGTATATGAGATCTAAGTAGGTAACTAGAAACTTGATCTTTTAAGAGACGACAAAGACAGTTTGAAAATGAAGAGATCTATTGAAACTGCTGTCTAAATATCGAGGGAGGAGCCGTAGTTATTGGTGCCTGTTAAGCGTCACTAAGAACGGATAACATGCTTGATAGGGGAAATTGAGGATTAGAAAGAGCACCACCGAAAGGTTCTAAGTCAAAGCCAGTAACTACAAAAAGCCCGTCTCTTCGTGTAAATCCCGAGCTAGAAGCCATTGTGTCTCTTAACTGCATCTCGATGTGATAAAGAGTAAAGTATTGTGTATGGCTACCCTGTCAGAGCAAAGCCCGTAGCCTGAACGAGTCTCATCTAGTATAATCTCAAAGGAGATCATAATTTAACTTCATCCCAAGATTCGATAGAGGTAAGGCTTACGGAATATCACAAGTCCACCAGTCTCATGGTTTGAGGCAAACTTAGATGTAACAAGGTATATTTAATCCCCCTCATCCTCTAGTCAAACAGTATTCCGAATCTTCCTGCTGCTTTTCCAGACTTGAGGAGATCAATGACCTTGCTGATGTCGTTCAAATCCTTAAAGGATGTGATATGGGCTTTGACACCATGTTTATAGCTAAACTCGATAGCCTCTGGCATGTTCTTTGGTATTCCACTGCTACGACCAGCAACGCGGTATCTACCAAGGAGAATGTCAAGAGCACTGATACTTAATGGCTTCTTGGGGATTCCAGCCACCATCATGAGACCGTTAATTCTACAGCAGATGATTAGTAGGTAGAAGCCTATCAGTAGTAACTCAGATTTCACTCACCGCAGGGTCTTGGGGGCGCTTTCATAAGCCACGTTGGAGGCGCTAAACACTGCTGCAGCGTGGCAGCCACCGTTTGTTAGCTTCTTGATCTTGGCCTCGTAGTCAGGCTCTTCCATCGTGTTGATGACGAAGTCAGCACCCAAGCTCTTGGCATCATCTAGTTGAGATTTACTGATGTCAATGCCGACGACTTTGAGCTTCATAGCTTTAGCGTATTGAACAGCTATTGGTTATGAGCGCAGGCAATGTCAGAACTATATCGCTAGGACTTACCAAGATGCCCAAGACCTCCGCAGCCAATGATGGCGATCCACTGTCCTTCGACAAGCTCACACCCCTTTACAGCATGGTAGGCTAGAACCTCGTCAGCATCAAGGCGTTTGTCGTAAATGATTTGCAGTCTTACCTGTAACACCCGCGCAAAATAAAGGTGCCGAAGTATCAGGGTCCATACCCTGAGGCAACACCATGGCATTGCGGGCATCAGAGACTGAGTACTCTGCAAAGTGGCCTGGGCACGTGAAACCGTGCATCCGTCCCGTTCCCTCTTGACAGAATAGGTTGTGGACTTGACAGCCCTCGCAGTCATCTGGTCCTGTTAATAAAGTCCCACTCCAAGGGCAATCGACATACAGCATGCATAACTGCATCCAAGGCAACCGACAAGATCGCCTATCTTGAAACCTTTGACATCTTTTCCGATGCCGACGACGTAACCAGTGTTCTCATGACCAATAGTGGTTCTATCAGTCAGAGGTTCTTCGCCTGTATGCCCCCAGAAAAGCATCTAAAATTGTGAGCCAAAGCATCTATGGATTGACTGACTAACATACCAAGTCTGAATGGCACAAGGTAGCACTCCTTGTCTTGATGAGAATCTCATTGCTCCCATATTTGGGAATGTCTATTTTATTGACTTCAACAGCGTTGGTCAACTATCAGTTCCACTAATTAGCCAATGAATAGGACGGATACCTAATGAAGCTTGCCTTGTTATACTGCGCGGCAAGCATAGTGCCAGTTTCTTGAGAGCCCATAGTGATGAAAGCAGACTTCAGGGTAATGAAATCAGGTTTGACTTGGAGCTAATGCATTTTGAAAGTAATTTGAATCTCATTTATGGTGCCAGCTATGTAGTGACGACGACGCAAATCTCATTGGGGCTTGACACATCACATGGTCTCAATTGCAGCTGCAAAAAGACGCGTAGTGGGACCAGCAAAATGAGTCAGTCTATGGTAACAATCCCAGCCGTTGTGGTTTCACTTCAATGCTAATCATGATGGTCAGCGTCGCTGCAATTGACGCTAGTCCAGTTGCTGCCGGGGAACTTGTCTATCTCCACGGAATTATTTCCCGAGGTCTCTCGATACCTAAGCTTGGGATTGTTTTGCGGCGTTGCCATAGTCAATACCGCGTGTACACTAACAGGCACTAAGTTGACATGAGTCAGTCACGCTGCCATTGAAATTCAATCAATAGGAATGCGTATCGGCCAAGCGGAGTCGCGTTCAAGGTCGACAACCACAATCTGGGGATTGGAAATTCCGGGGTCCGGGGATCTGGGGTTTGCCAGGGTCAATCTCAGGGCAATGTATTGTCTATATCTTGCTACGTAGCTACTCCTTGCGAATAGTATTGAGCTTACTTCCTGAGCATATCACACCAAGAGCTCAGGTCTATTTTAGAATCTCAACAGCTTGCAAACACAACATTTCTTGTTCAACGTCGCACTACGGTCTCTGAGTCAAGATGTTGAGCAACTTACGGGGAAAGTACCTACAGGGTGCTATCACTGTCAGCGCTGGAAGTGCATACCTGCTTTTTGGATATGATCAAGTAAGTTCTCGAGATCGTTCTTGCACAATCTATCAAGTACTTACGGAGCGACAGGGTGTTCTTGGTGGTCTTGTCACTCAGCCAAGTTTCCTCGATGCGATTGGCAATCCTAGCCCCAGTTTCCTCGGTCTGATCGTAGCGTTATACAACATTGGATGTTTGGCAGGGTGTATCGTGGCATCTCTGCTTGGGAACAAATGGGGTAGGCGGAAGATCATCATCTGGGGTTGTGTCATTATGATTGTTGGTGGCATTATCCAATCCGCAACCTACGGAGCAGCTCAACTCATCGTGGGAAGACTGATTTCCGGTGTTGGGAATGGTGAGTCTGAATATGGCTGGCGATTCATTTCCTTTCCTCTAACATGATCAGGCATGAACACCAGTATCGTACCAGTTTATGTTTCGGAATGTACACGTGCAAAGCGTCGTGGACGAGCCGTGGCGGTGCAGCTTTCCATTGTCATTGTAAGTAGATTCCATCATGCTTCTCCGACTGTGGCTGACCCATTTCTCAGTTCGGTACAGTCGTGGCTTATTGGCTTGACTACGGAACTATCAAGCATCTGACTGGGGAGGTCGTTTGGAGATTTCCAATCGCTTTCCAGAATGTTTTTGCCCTCATTACTGTTGCCACTCTCCCCTTTCTTCCGGAAACTCCGAGGTTAGTATCCACAAGAACCCTCTCATTCTATAAGCACCCTTACTAAGTTCTATCTAGATGGCTCTATTCGCATGAGTTCCGCGACGAGGCAATCAGTGTCCTTGCTCGGTTATACGATTGCCAGGAAGATGACCCTGTTATACAATCGGTCACACAAGAAATCGAATCAGCTTTGAGACTTGAACATCAGACCACCAAATTCTCGATCAAGGACCTCCTCAACGACAAGACACCTATCAAGAAGACACGTAGACTCGTTCTCTGCTTCATGATTCAATTTTGGCAGCAGTTCACCGGAATCAACGTGATTGCCTTCTACGTGACGATCGTTCTCGAGACCAACGTGGGTTTGTCGAAGGATACGAGCAGTCTTGTCGCCGGATGCATTCAGATCGCCTTTTGGCTTGCCACATTCCCTCCCATGTTTCTGCTTGACAAAGTCGGACGTCGGCCTATGCTTATGCTAGGTTCGGTTTGCCTTTTGACCGCTATGGCTGTCTTTACGGCTGGAATCGCGGTCAATACGTCTTCAACGTCTGCGATGGCTCTTGCATTTCTCTTCATCTACGAGATTTCTTTCGGCATGTCTTGGAACGCCATTCCTTGGTTATATGCACCAGAAATTACTCCCCTCGACATGCGTCATGTTGGTTCTTCCCTTGCCGCGTTTTCAGAGTGGCTATGGACTTTTGTGAGTTTACATCGTTTCGTGTTCTTTCTGTACTCCATACTAATGTCATACTAGGTCATCGCTCTCGTTACACCGTATGCCATCGACACTGCAGGTTGGAAGTTCTATCTTCTGTTCTGCATCATGATTCTTCTCAACATCCCATTTACTTTCTTCTTTCTACCAGAGGTAAGTACAGGACAAGTTTGATCTTTTATCTCCATCGCTAACTGTATAAAGACGAGCGGAAAGACTCTTGAGGAGCTCGATTATGTCTTTTCAGAACAAGCATTCATCCCAGGCCAGAAATCTTCTCCTGCAGCCACTGTGCAGCCAGATAGCAAAGAAGATGTCTCGGGAGACTGTCGCCAAGTGGAGAAGCAGGTTTGAGTGTTGGGAATATCGAGTATATGCAAGGGGACTGGATTCATACTAGAATCTTAAGGTGTTAGCTCATATATATATGTTGCATCTTGTCTGTTAGAAATGTGCACTTCATCAAGCCGCTGTGATCTAACTAGCGCTCCCCAAGCTTCCTAAAGAACGCGATCACGCGATTTATGTTTTCACGCCAGCCACTGAGTCATAACTAGTCAATTAAATCATTTGATACTGACTTGACATTGCAGCGCTATTGACGTTGTTGTATTCGCTCATTGGTGTGAATAGATAGCTGTAAGCATGAGTGGAAAACGATCCTTGAATCCTTGAGACACCGTCCAGTTTTTGAGATCCCGAATGTGCTTTTCAAATATTGAATGAAGGGCCCCCTCCCCGTCCAGGTCTGATATCGCATCCAATCCGTCAAATTTCCAATTCACACTAACATTTTGGGAGTAGTAGTCTGAAAACAGCTGAAACGGGTACTCTGCTTGGTTATCTATGAGGATATCACGAACACCGGGCCTGGAGGGTCAGCTTGAGATTCATTCTTCATGACTATGACGGGATGTATACTGACCATGGTATGTTATCGATCCAGGCGGCATGTGGCACGGCTATTTGTGTAACGGTTGGTCTTAACCATGAGGGCATATCGGTGTAGTGCTGTTTGGTGGGATGTATTTGCCACTATGATAATTAGTTTTGTTGTATGGTAAAGACAATCCATCCCTACCTTCATCGTATGGCACATGAGATAGAAGAAACCTAATTTCTCTGCTAAAGCTACAGAAGGGAACGTCGATAGAACGCGGGACATGATGCCACTCAGAGGATGCACCGTATCAACCTGTTCGATGTTGACCATGGCCCGCGTCGACGGTTTTCGGGGGCCAACAACTGACTCAGGGTCCATGTTGTTGGAAATCATTTCTTTGCGAGATTTAAGGAACTCTAGAAGTATTAGGTCCAAGGGGCATGTTGACGGTCCATGGGAAGGTAGAATAGTATATACACCGTTGGATGGGGCATAATGTTCGAGACCGGCCGTCATATCGCCGGATACTAAACATTGACCTATTGCCCCTTGATCTACCATGTGGGAATCGGTTAACCCTATATGTGAGGAGCGGTACGCAGTATTGGACTCTGTGGTGGCGTGTTGGTAGCTCCCAGCAGGTGACAAGAGCCCTAAATTGGCAGACGGAGAGATGTGATAGGTTGTGTCTTGATCACGCATGACATTCGATGTAGTACGAGGTTGATCTCGTATGAGAGCTGCGTTATCGCCGCAAGCTGGTGGGGGTTGACAAGATGCGAGATCATTGTCAAAATGCTCCTCTGGGTCTGGTAGTATAACATCTTCAGCGTCTTGGTGCAGAGGTGAGGCGTCCTGATGAGTTGTAGATGTTGTGTCCATCTCATTGTCTTGTGGTGGTTCAGGCGCTTCTGCATGAAATTCACCGCTGATAGCTTGGTCGGCATCACTTTCCGCTGCCCAAGTTAGCTAGACGCGCTGTAGATGGACTGGTATGTGCTTACTAGCTTGAGTCTGCAATTGGCCGTGTTCCTGGCCTTGGTCATGGTCACACTCTATCTGGTTCAAAGCTGCAGTGATGAGCTTAGAGACATGACGCAGGCATTCTTGTAAGGATTTGTTCTCCTGGCGCATGTTGTTGATCTGCACGTCTTTCTGGCTGCAACTTTCGCGCAATGCAGCACATGTCCCTTGAAGCTGTGAGAAGTGCTGCTCAAGGTTATTGATGCAGTCTTTATTCCGCTGACGGAAAGCCCGCTGGGCCTTACGATCCACATTGCGCTTATGTTGGATCTGTTCCTTGGTAAGATCAGACACAGCCCTCGAACGCCTCCGTGAGGAAGATGGCCGTGCTGCGGTGTCTGGCTGTAACTCACTCATAGTCGTCTTACATGCAACAGCACAGACAAGCAGTAAGGCAAGAGTATGGCAAGGAAAGCAAATAAAACTGCACTTTCCGGGCCAGGATCGAGGCACGGATCCTGGATTTGACGGAGGGAGCTACCGAGGTGAGAGCACGGAGACCCCGTGGGGTAGGGCTGCGGGGTAAATTCCACCAAGAGTCACAGGTTAGATACAGCCGGAGTCTGAGTCGCGATGCCGAGTGTCTCTGCGTTATGATACGGATTGCTGAGATCAGGACTGTAGTGAGGGAACAAATCAAGAGGAGTAAAGCATGCATGGTCCGAGATTAGATTGGCATGAGTAATGTCAGTCGACACAAAATCGACTAGGAAACTAAGTCTAAGCCGATTTAGGATAGGTGCACACTACTTGGTCGATCTACAGTAAGCTCTTCCCCCCCTCTGACGCGTTGTTGACTTTTTCTCTCGTCAATGACGCGCTAGGTCTGCAGCACGAGCTTACAGACGGCCCCATCGCCCTCTAGCATGCCATGTTGATCAGAATTGTCTTTGGCTCTGTATATGCTCTCAACGCGTACTCTCCATTCTCTCGGCCAAGTCCACTTTCCTTGGTTCCACCAAAAGGACACGAAAACGAGATGGTGCTGATGCAGTTGATCCCCACAACTCCAGAGTCAATCAGCGAGCTCAAACGAAGCGCGCGGCTGATATCCTGGGTGAAGACCCCGGCCATGAGTCCGTACTTGCTGTCGTTGGCTAACTCGAGGATCTCTTCCTCTGTGTTGAACTTGTTGATAACAGCGACCGGTCCAAAGATCTCTTCTTTATAGATGAAGGATGTCTTGTCTGTCTCGGCAAAAACGGTGGGTTCGATAAAGTATCCCTATTTCGGTCAGCTCAGGTCGCAATTCAATTCTTACTACAGCGGCATCACTCGCCTTTTCGCCCACTGGTCGCCCCCCAGTCAACACTTTTCCGTCATTGTTTTCCTGGGCAGAAGATATGATACCCATGATGCGATCGTACTGGGCTTTGTCCACGACCGGTCCTATCTCGGTGCCGGGTGCCTCCGGGTCACCGAGAACCTCCTTCTTTGCCTTGAGACGCTCCACGTAAGCTGCTACGAATTTGTCATAGATCTTGGATTGCACAAAGACTCTGGTCGCAGCGAAGCAGATTTGGCCAGAATTGGTGACGAGTGCGTTGACAGCCCTAGTTTCTTCGTCAGTTGGGCCCGCTGCTGCCACAGATGAAATCTTCTCACCATTTGACCGCGTTCTCTAAATTCGCATCGTCAAATACCACAGCGGGACTCTTTCCTCCGAGCTCCAGCGTCACCCGTTTCAAGTTGCTTTGGGCTGCCAGAACCTGTACCATCTTTCCTGTCGGGATACTTCCTGTGAAGCTTACTTTTGCAACGCGCATATGCGAAGCGAGAGCTGCACCTGTCGATCCATCACCTGTCAAGACCTGGAAAACCCCAGGGGGAAAGCCGGCCTCAAGCACAAGCTTTCCAAGCTCTGCAGCCATGAAAGGTGTCTTTTCGCTGGGCTTCAAGATAAAGACGTTGCCAGTAGCAAGGGCTGGAGCTGCTTTGAGGCCAACAGACGCCAAAGGGCCATTCCATGGAATAATGCTAGCGACATGTTAGCTGACGTCCTTCCAGAGATCTGCAAAGAACTATGCTTCACCCTGCCACGACCCCAAGCGGCTCGTTTCGCACTATCTTGTAAAATCCATCATCTGCTGGGAAACTCTGACCAGCATGCTTGTCCACCCACCCGGCATAATCTATGTTATCAGCCTGTTGATGCCGTAATACATCTAGAAAAGCGGAGCGACTTACAGCGAAAACAACCGATAGCTGTTCCAATCTCAGACTTGCCAAATGGAAGGTATGGAGCTCCAAGGGTCAATCGAGTAAGGTAAGCAAGGCGGTCTTGATTGGCCTCAAGTAGGTCCGCGAATTTAAGCAAGATTCCCCTTCTCTCCGTATGTGTCATTTGCCGCCATGGCGAGTTTGGCTTGAATGCCTCACTGGCGCAAGCAACAGCTTCGTCCACGTCTTTGTTGCCAGCGACAGGGATACGATCGCTGATTAGTTCTCCTGTGGCTGGATTGTGTACAGTGATGCTTGTTGGCTGGTCAATTATTGTGAAGTACAATGGTAGACTGGGAGGTACTTACAATTTTGAGTTTTGACAATCGACATACTTCTAACTGTCAGTTTGTTATCGGGAAAACAGTTTAATGGAATTCTTACTTTATTGTTAATGAATAATTGCGTCAAATGCGGTTCGAGCTGCATGATGATTGATTTGTCACTCAAGGGTGTAGGGTAGTTAGAGAAGAGACGTGTCATAAGTGAGGGTTCAGATTCAAGATTGGGCACTGATTTCTACAACATTTATGTCAATTGAAATGTCAATCTCAACCATCCTTGGTTCATTATATCTGTATATCCCCAAAGAATGGCTCAATCCCAATTTCGAAGGTCTTCGGATCCCTGCAGTAGAAGATGAACTGAGTAATGAGATGATCTCCACTATCAGGGATACGAGTCTAGCCTAAGCTGAGCTAGTCATGCACCTCGCTCTTGCATGAGTAATGCCAGGGAGTGGCGCTGTGTCACATGAAGTCTAGTTGATCACGATCAGCCATGGAGTTGGAACTAGATTCCGGAACGCGGGGTCAATTGTTGTGGCTTACAGTGAACGCCAGGCATGTGATGGATATCTGGGTTGATGCATGCCGAACATGGTCAAGGTTTTGGGGATTGACTATTTTTGCTTAAGACCTACCTAGATGTTGAGAGTGCGCAGTTAAGCCAGTCAAAATGCAGTCCAAAGTCTGGATCGTGACGGGTTGTTCCAGTGGGCTTGGTAAATGTCTAGTCTCAGCCATTTTGGCACGAGGTGACAAGGTCATTGCTACAGCTCGACAGCTTAGTACAATGAAAGAGTTTGAGGGTCATGATGACATCAAGATACTTTCTCTTGACGTGACGTCGTCTCAGGATGTCCTCGACACAAAAGTCAAAGAGGCTGTCTCTTTCTTTGGGCGAATTGACATCCTGGTAAACAACGCAGGATACGTCGAGTCTGGGGTATGGGAAGAACTCAGGTATGTCTCTCATACTAGCAAGCATAACTTCCATTTCTCATCTCATAAACCTTCAGCCACGAAAACACTCTCAGAGGGTTTGACACCAACTTCTTTGGGGCCATGAACATGACCCGATCTGTCCTCTCGACTATGCGTTCTCAAAAGTCGGGCACAATCATGTTTATGGGAAGTATTGCTGCCTGGTATGGTGCCGCAGCAGGTGGACTGTATGCCTCGACTAAATGTGCACTGGAAGGTGAGTCGGCGCTTGATGCTCTTGGTCTCGCGATCATGGACGTTAGGACTAAAAAAGAGCACAATAGGCGCTGCCGAATCACTGTCTAGGGAAGTATCTGAACTTGGCATCAATGTTCATGTCTTTGTCATAGGCCGTTTCAGGACAGGAATCCTTGGAGAGAAGAGTAAAAACGAAAAGTTGAGCACGCAAGGCGGCATTGCAGACTATACCAACGCCAAGAACTCCCTTGCGCAGAGTTTGGCCGATTCACATGGCCGCCAGCCAGGTGATCCCATCAGAGCAGCAAAAAAGATCGTTGACATCGGGAAGAGGCAGAACCTCACTTCAGGCCAGGCAGCAAAGATACCATTGCGCATTCCACTCGGGGCAGAAGCAGTGGCGGTGATGAGACAAAAGTCTTTGAATACTCTTGCACTTCTTGATACGTGGTCTCAGTTCAGTGCTGAGGCAGATTTCGAAGACGCTGAAGCATTGTCTACTTTTTATTCATAGCAAGATCATAGCAACTTAGTCGAGTGCCATTGCGTTCAACTGCATATTTGCCTGTCATTTCGTTTCGTACCAGGCCTTTGTCAGACGTTGAGTTAGATCCTCACGTTTCACGTAGGGAATACAACGCACTCATATTGATGTTCCTTAATAGGCCTGGTGAGTGTCTCCTTCTGACATGTCTACCAGGCTGGACAGCTTGTGGAAGGAATATAGTAAATAGACGTGGAGCAATTCACTTCACAGCAAAGCGCGCACTTATTGCAAGTCATATGAACCTTTTAACTGTACCAGTGCGGCAGAAAACAGCAGTTTATAGAAAGCCAAAGTTCTCTTTTACATACGTTGTCACTTAATGCTATGAAGAATGCATAATTTACTACTCGCATTTGGAAATACTGGCAACAACGAATGCAGGGGCAATGAACACACCAAAATCCCACTTATAACCTCCCTCATGCATTCAAGGGACGAAAAAGGTTCTCAAGCGGACGTGGAATTGCTAGAAGCCCTTGAGACATCGCAAACCCTGTACCAGCAATCAGAGCCAGCCAGCTAAGGGGCGAAGTAGTCTTAAGATTTCTCCAAGCTTTGCGAAGCATCCAGAAGCTAGAGCCTCCTGTCCAAAGGAAGTGGCTCCATGTCGGAAAGTAAGTCGCTTTCCAGAAAGTCACGGCCTCGCCCGGCCAAGCAGCTGAGTTTCTTCCCGCCTTGTTGATGTACCAGTTGCTACATCCCGCTGAGAAGACAGTCTCGCTAAGTACACGGTCAAGGTTCTCGACAAAGTCTTCTTCAGCATCCTGTTTGACCTCAACGACATGGGTATAACCGTCCACGATGGGCTTGACGAGGACAGATGTGATGTAGTCGACCTGCACCTCGATGGCGTAAATGACGGAGTTGAAAGCGGGGAATGTATTTGGTCCGAATCTATGAAATATTAGTAATTTTTGTCATCGAAAGGGAATATGTGTCAATTTGGTCTTACAAAATGGCAAAGTTGGGGTTGTTATGCACAAATGTTCCCATATATGCTTGGGCACCCCGTCGGTTTGACCACTGATCCCGAAGTTCCTCTCCAGTCTTGCCTATGATCTTCATAGGAGCCAAGAAAGACGAAACATCGAAGCCTGTAGCTAGAATGACGGCATCAAAGTCCTCAGGCTTGCCCTTCTCACTGATCAGACCCGTTTCTGTAAACTCTTGTATACCTTCGGGCAGTAGCTCTACGTTATCACGACGCAAAGCAGCCAGGTAGCCAGGGTCGTAGATCCGTCTCTTGCATCCAAGAGGAAAGTCTGGAACAATAAAGTGGTGATACTTTTTGGGTACCTCGGAGAGAATGTAGCTTCTTGCTTCTGCTTCCGTTGCCAAACGTTTCTTGATCTGCTTTTCCTCTGGGCCATATACACTAGCAAGATCGTCTGTTTGTAGGAAGAGATCGAGCCTATGATACCGCTGATACAAGGGTACGTAACGAAAGCAGAACTTTTCAAAAGAAGAGAACACTCGGTTTGGTCGAGGGTGATACCATTGTGGGCTGCGAGCGTATTGAACAAGCTTCTTTACTCCTGGTGCAATGGACGGCACAACTTGCGCAGCGCTACAGCCGTTGCCAATGACGGCCACTTTCTTGTCTCTCCAGTCAAAAGTATGATCCCACTCGGCGGTGTGAAAAGCTCTGCCTTTATACTTGTCCATTCCTGGAAACTTGGATTGTCGAGGGATAGAAAAGCCTCCTACGGCGGAGAGGAGGATGGTACATTGTTTCGTGAACTTCTCCCCGGTGTACGTGTCGAGGAAGTGAACATGCCACGATCCATCTACCCATTCAGCTCCAGTGCACTCGACCTTGAAGTGGAAATGGCTGCGGAGGTTGAACTTGTCGACTGTGTTCTCAATGTCTGGACCAGCATGAGTTACTGTGTAAAACCCCAAACAGCAGGGGAAGGCGTAAAATGTAAGAGGACGAACGGAATAGGTCACCTACATCGAAGAATCTCCTCTTGGTCGGCAAGTGCTTGAGTCCAATCGGGGTTGAGATTGAAGCTAAAAGAGTACAAGTGTATAGGAACGTCCGAGCCACTATAGTGAGCGTTTATAAGCCATGATACTACAAGATGGAGTAGCAACAAGAAGCAAACTCACCATCCTGGGTAAGTATTGATTCTCCAAGTTCCTCCAAGCCCCTCGCGCTTCTCGTAGATCTCATGCAAAGTTAGTACCAGAAAGAATAAGAAATTGTGGAAACTTGTACCTCAAAGTTGTTGAAACCAAGTTTGTGCTTCAGGGCGTGTGCCATGGCAATGGCAGCGGCCCCTCCGCCGATGATGATTACATTGGGCGCAGGCATGTTGGTGCCTTTTTGCTCTTTCACAAGAATGGTAATGTAATCTGATCAACAAAGTATATTAACCAAAATTTGATAATTTGATAGTGATTATTAAATGGCCATTATAAGCTCTCTTGATAAATAATCAAGTCTCATGCTTGCCACCTTTTGGTAGACATTGAATTGCGGCTATAGATGGGATAGGGGTGTGAGATGAGAAGCCCAGCTTGCTGCGCGTACAGTCAGTTTCCGCGGGTTTGTATTCCGACAGTACCGCCACATTGCTGGGGTAGGATTAATTTTGCTGTGCACCCTCGGCTCTGTGGCAGGAATAGGATTTTGATTGGAGTCTCCGGCTTCCTTTAAAAAAGAATCGCCTGCTTTTCCGGCCTTTCAATCTTAAGAAACTCATCAATCATTGAAAGGACTGCATGCTGTCTCAAGGAGACGAAGCGGTTGTTGCAAATGGCCGCCAAGCGGATTGGATATTATCTCTTTGTGTACTCCGTAGCGTAGCGTAGCTCAGGCCTTTCCATCCCCACTTGGGAGGATTTAAAGTGGCAAGGATCTAGGGTAAATGAATCACTGGATTGCATTTGTCATGTTGGTCTTACCTTTTGTGCAAGCAGACAGAATGCGGGGACGGGCATGACCTGTGCCGTCGTAGACCCAGTGACTAACTTCATCAAGAGTAGGGCCTATGGAGATCGGAATATGGGGTTAGCTGTAGATTGCTCGCCTTATCTCACAGTTCTCCTCTGAGCAGTTTCCCCAGACGATCGGATGTCCCCAGATCCCCTCCATATCATCATTGTCGTCACCCGATTGCAGCATTCCACTCGACAGAATGATGGGGCACAAATATGTCAAGAGCGCGTGCTTGAACTGCAGAAGACGGAAGGTCAAGGTACTAAATCCCCGTGCTGTCTGAGGGTTCTGTTGATGTGGTCTTTCATGTGCTAGGCTTATAATACTGCAGTGCGATGGCAATGAGGTTTGTTCCAATTGTATAAACTCGAAGCTCGAATGCTCCTACAATGCTGATGGAGACATGAGAAGGTACGTGACCGATAATGCGCCACCACAAAACACTCCTTGGAGGATGGACCTGCGGGAGAAGATGACCGTGGAAGCTTACTCGCTGTGATCTACTACAGACAATCAGCCAAGAAGGCAATCGTCGACCTTGAAGCGCGCATTGCTCAGCTCGAAGGTGTCCTACGAGAACACAATATTGACCAGCCCCAACCGTCACCGGAATCTCCAACCAGACATAATACAATCTCCAAATCTCGATCGACCGTATCAGAGGCACATTCAGGGACCGATGCCGACCAAAACCAGGCCGAAAGGCGTCGACCTCGAAAGAAAACCTCGTCTGCACGAGCAGAGAGCCCTTCGACACACTTCATTAATACTGGGTCGTTTCAACCCTTGGAGGCACCAGACAATGCTCAAAGCTCCCAGGTAAATCGGGATTTAGCTGGAGATCTACCCAACACAGAGGACCACTTCGTCATGGTTGGCACTTCGAGTATCCCGAGTCCCCAGTCGACAAGCCTCGCTCAAAGCGGAGTACATGAGTCAGAAGATGGTGATAGTAGCATCACAGATATTCTCTCAGCACGAATGGGTGCGCTCAGGATTGTAGAGGACGGACAGCTTCGATACTATGGACCGACGTCAAATCTTCACATGTATACAGACGGACTTCAATCACTGTCGAGCCCATCCTTTCGCCGAGTGTCGATTGAAGGAATGGATGTTCTTCGGCGACTCGGATTGGACCTGGACGTGTCATTGGACCTCGAAACGCATCTGGCAGGGCTCTACTTTGCCTGGGAAGATCCGGCAATTCACGTCGTTGATGAAGATGTATTTTTCGCCGAAAAGAAACGCTGTCGATTACAACAAATAAGCAGTCCCTACTATTCCGAAACACTGAACAATGCAATGTACGTCTCAAGCCCGCCCCTGTACACTTAGTCTTGGACTGACACGTCAAGATGCGCTATCGGAGCTTGTCTAGCCAACGGCGAAAAGCTCAAAGTCCCCGAACCGGCTGCAGAATTCTTCTCTGCTCGAGCAAAAGCACTTCTGGACATCGAGATGGACAGCCCTACTGTGGCGACAGTTCAGGCACTTGTAATAATGAGTGCCACTGAAGCTGCCTCTACTAGAGATGCTCGTGGCTGGCTCTACAGTGGCAAGTCCAGATCTTTATCTTTATGACGCGACACCACAGACTAATAAGAGAGCATCAGGCATGGCTACCCGGTTGAGCGCCGATCTGGGACTTCACTTGGACATCAGCAATCACATTAGCAACGGGCTTTTGACACAACGTGACATGAAGATTCGACAAACAGCTTTCTGGGGGGTTTTCATCCATGAACAGTATGTTTACCTCACGTACCCATGCAAAACATTACTAACCTATGTTCCAGTATGTGGAACCTATATGCTGGCCGACCATGGGGGCTGGGGGTCCAAAACATTACGATCCCAATGCCAGAGACTGAATCAAGTGAGAGCAACTGCAAAGAATGGAAGTCTTACCCACCTTCTGTCTGGCAGGCAAATGAACAGGAGGATACGGTTTTATTCCCTGTTGGTGCTTGCACAGCAGCCAATGTTGAACTCTGCGAACACATGCGGCAGATCAACACCACTCTGTGAGACTTCCTTCCTACCTGCGAGCCGAGTGCAAGAGCTAACCCGGCCATCAGATATGCTGGACGGACGCTGGGGCTGACCGACCTGGACGAGTTCCTCCTCAACACCAAACAGTGCATGACCGACTGGCATCAAGGGTTACCCTCGTTGATTTACGTGAATTGTGGAAATACTGATAGGATCTATCATCCGGCTGTATTACAACTCCAGTATGCCGCTCTACCCAGAAAGCTCACCCGCATGTTCGATCTGACAATGACCAGTATGCAATATTATGCCACCCTCATCTTTCTCTATCGACCATATCTCTCTTATCAAATCGGTTCACAGAAATCAACATTGGAAAATGGAGAAAGCAGAGCCGCCATGTCAAGCGTGCCCAGTGACTGCGTGTCGGCAGCCCACCAAATAGCACAGCTCCTCCGATGCTACCAACAACAGCACTCTTTTCGGCGAGCAAATGTTCAGATTGTTCACATTATCCTCACCGCTTCTCTCATATTCATACATGACGTCTGCACTCGTGATTACAGCCAGTCGCGGCACTCTCTAAACGACTTGCAGCTTTGCTGTCATTCACTTGGGGAAATCGGTCGCTGCTTCGGAAATGCAACCCGTGCGTTGGAAGTCATCATTCTCGTCAAGAGTGAATGGCAGAGAATAGCAACTGCTCGACTAGTTCAAAAGACCGGAACTAAGCGGCCGAGCTTTAGCATGTCTAAAGGTGCTGATGAGCGTGACGATAGTAATGATGGAGGAAGGCCAAGACAAAGATATCGCACCTTGGATCGAGCCAGTTCTATTCTCCAGGGATCTGATATAGGTACACGCTCTGGATTCCCCCAACAGAGACCGTTAGATCTTGACGGGATGAACCTAGACGAGTTCAGTTTGGAGAGACAATATCAAGACATGTGGGCATTCTCAGCGGAGCATGAGTTTGATCTACACGAGGCTATTCCGCCTCTTGATTGGTTCAACAACCAGCTGCTTGAGGGGTCTCACATATCAATGACAAATATGATGGGTCAAGCGATGAGCAACGTCGATGCTCCTCAGGATGGAACTGTCGACAGCCCAGGGCATAAGTCTTGAGGGATGAGTGAGCGTAGTACTGGCGCTCGCATGCTGTCAGCTTGTACAATAGCGTCGGGCACGTGATTCCGTTACAGGAGACTTGGCATGGACTTTGCAAGGAAACATATTCCACAGTAGCAACAAGATATAAGCTCCGTCAATGACTATGAAAGATCCCGTTGTCTGATTGATTATCGCACATTCCAAGTTCGGATGTGATTGAGCATGGCAATACGAATTCGTGACATAGGTAGTCCCTTGAGGCAGTTTTCCTTGATTGACCTGAGTCAGTCCAGGTCCCACCATAGGCGCTAACCTACGGAATTCGATCCCGCGATTTTGGATTTCCGCAGGTTAGTTAGCGTCAGCGTCTCTAAAATGGCAGTAAAACGGGAGCTTTGGGGATGGAATAGCAATGATATATGTGTTTCAACAACCAACAGTTCTTACCTCGGATCAATAATCCATTCCACCGAGTTTCCGCAAATCGAGAGCCGCTACCATGAAAAGGATTTACAGGTGTAGAGCCACAAAGGCTTGTTTGAGCTGCCGAATGCGCAAGGTCCGCTGTGATGTCACTCGGACTTCTACGCCTTGTAGTAACTGTCGCTTTAACTCGACTGAGTGTGTCGTAAACAGAGGCCCCCGAAAGCCTAGGCGGTAAAACAGTTCAGAACTATTACAGTGATTTATCGCTGATGAGATATTATAGGGCCGATGAAGAATCGTCGTTCAAACATTACTCCCCGGACTTGAGTCAGGAAACAGACAGCTACATCTCATTTCAGCTGTTGAGTAATACAGTGGAATCTTCAGATCAATCACCTGATTGTATTCAAGTCCAAACACCTTCTGGTACCAGAGATTGTAGTTCCAGTGTCCTGGATACAGCAAACCCTGTTGGCAGTCACTCGGTGCATTCAAATTACCCCTCAACACAAAGTTCCGAGGACGATGCCTACATTGGAAGCGACTTTCAGGCTCCAACTGGCGCCATTGACATAGACCAGGCTCGTATTATACACAAAAGCACTGGTACACCTCTAGCCCTCGCAGGTGATTGTTGGGACAGGGTAGAAATTGATCGCAATGTCGTGCAAGATGCCTTCATCCTCGACTCCGAGGGATGCTTCGATATTCCGGTAGACCTTATTATGAGGCGGTTTATCAGCCATTACTTTCTCTATATTCATCCTCTGTTACCAATGCTAGACGAGGGCGACTTCTGGCATCTCCAGTCTGATTCGAATCCTGCAAATTACCGAAACAGTTGCCCTGATATTCTTCTTCTACAAGCAATGTTATTTGCTGCCTGTCAAGTAACCTCTTCATAAATTCCATGTTGATTGGATCGAGCTGGTACTAACTCTGCTTAGTTTGTATCCGAAGGTGAAGTTAAAGCCTTGGGGTTTCAGGGCCTTCGTCAAGCCAAGGCATGTTTCTACAAACGTGCAAAGGTATGTCCAACTCCAGAGCCGATTGAACCCCTGTCTGACACTAGGTAGCTTCTTTACAGCTCGCACATCCAAATCGACCACAATCTAATGGCTCAGGCTGCGCTTTTACTGAGTTACTGGTGGTCTTCACCCAACTCGAGTGAGATGCAACCAAACAGCATTTGGCTAAGCCGTGCCATCAGTCATGCAAAGGCACTAGGAGCAGACAAGTGCGCAGATGTACCCAAAGCTGTTGGGCAAGCACAGCAACGATTACATGACAACAGATTAAGAAGAATCTGGTGGTGTTGCATCATCCAGGATCGAATCATCTCCCTTTGCGTTCGTCGGCATCTACAGATCTCACGGGACCATCTCGACAATCATGCAACCACGACAATCTCGTACGATACTCTTTCAGACGAGAACGACCGATCTCATGTTTATGACGTCGACACTAAAAGCTCTCTAGCTGGTCTGATGCTAACGATGACAGACCTGTGTCTCTGTCTTTCCGATATCTTGACAGTAGTGCATCCAACCAAGGACTTCACTGTCTCTGATGCCCGCGACTCAACTAGGAGGATGCTACAGATTTATGAATGCAAGAAAGGATTGGAGAACTGGTGCACCAAGACCCTAGCGTCCTCATCAATAATGACTATTACTGAGCATGATGGCCATCAAGTCGATATGACAAAGAGCTCTGTTTCAATGTTCGCCAATATGATATGGATTTACTATCAGTAAGACTCCAATTGCACGAATCACATGTCTTTAAATTTTGAAACTTACTCTATAGCTCTGCCCGCGTCACTCTCTTCAACTTCGAGTTGTTACTGGGCATGACTGCCAGCTCACTCCTCGCATACGAGAGCACGCAGCTCCAACTGGCAACGATTGAGAGAGTACAGATTGGGCTGTGGGATGCATCGGAACATATTACCATCAAACTTGAACAGCTTCTCAATCTTGGATTAGCACGTTATTTACCGAGCAGCGCAGTGTCATGCACTGCACTTCCGTTGGCGCTACATATGCTCGACGCCAAACTATCATCCTCAGTAGTCTCCCGAGAATCAGAACACGAGCATTCGAGAAGATTCAAGAGGCAAAGCCAGTTGAACATCCTTGTTGCCGCGATGAAAGAGTTCCAGCCAAGATATGAAGGGGTTGATTGGGTCACAAGGGCGATCAGGTACTTTATGGAGTGCACATACTGTGAGTCAGCAATGATCAACTACAACGACGAACATCAGGCAAAGAAGCCTCCAATGGATTTCATTTCCCAAAATCCCGCATATTTTCTCAGGCTGACATTGACTCTTGACCTGAGTCTAAGCCAAGACCGGTTGCCTGTCGAGAGAGACTTTCCCCGCAAGCTGCAAGCTTTGATAAGCAAAACTGGATGTTTCATCCCATTACTGTTCTCACCCGACAGTCATCATGAGGATAGTAGGACAGCTGAGGATATTGCTGCTGTGGCTAGACAGCAATTAAGTCCCGACTTAGAACTGGGTATGACAAGGTGCGAATCACCTCAATTTCAAGATTTTAGTGGATGGGTTGAGAATGATAGATCATTGTTCTTTGCCCAAGAAATGGGCATTGGTCTTTAGAGATTTAACACTCTTTCACTCATCACATAAGATAATGACAGTTTTGAAAAAACAATTATTACACCTAGATTCTGTTCCTCTCCCTGCTTATGAATCTTGGGGGTGTTTAGTGGAGCGGAGCTAGAACAAGGATACTGTTGTTAAGTGATAGGGTTAATATTTACTGGCCTACATATTCGAGGTCCTGTTTGAAGTGAAGCTGATTTGGACCGACCCCTCACCAATGACGGAGACCTCGGGAACTAAATCCGCGGTACTTAAGACGCCTCTACAATAAGGTGACCTGGTCTGTTGTCGTCTGCTATATATCAAACCTAACAGTTCTCTTAATAGCATCTTTCGAATCGGTTTTGGGCCACTTCAGCTCTATTCTTCTGTTCCATACAATAACTCAAGAGCCATGTTGTCACAGAAAATTGACTTGCCTAGACAAGGAGCTACTTGCACGCTCTCGATGATTGATACAACATGCTATCTCACGGTTCCAGCAGATACTTTGGTTGAACCTACAATACCAGGCCACGAACTGATGAACTTCCCCACGTTCTCGTTCCTCATCAGCCACGACTCCACAGGAAAACAGCTACTCTTCGACCTGGGATGCCGAAAGGACTTTTGGAATTTGCCAGATCCCATCGCAAAGACCATCGATAAGAAAGTTCCCGGGATCAAGGTCGATAACAACCTAGCCGATATTTTACAAGAAGGTGGCCTTGACCTCTCCAAAATTGACGCAGCAATAGTCAGCCACCACCATTACGATCACATTGGGGACCCAAGTACGTTCCCAGAGACCATGGATCTCATCGTTGGTCCTGGCTTCTGCCAGCACTTCCTTCCTGGCTACCCAGCAAACCCCAACTCACCAGTCCATGAGTCAGGCTTGAAAAACCGTGAGATCAGAGAGATAAGCTTCAATCAACATCTTCATGTGGCAGGATATCAGGCTATGGACTACTTTGGCGATGGAAGTATGTATCTTCTTAACACCCCTGGCCACGCCATTGGTCATCTTTCTTCCCTGGTCAGAACGACTAGCGACACATTCGTGTTTCTTGGAGGAGACATATGTCACTTTGGAGGGGCTTTCAGACCAACTGAGAAGACCCAAATGCCTAGAGAGTTCACAAGGGACGAGGTTGGCCTGCCCTCTTCTGCACCAGAGGTTGTATCATGCCAGCAATACTTATCATGCCATCCAAACCCGGCTGAGGCTAGGTCCACTCCATACTACCAGCCATGCAGCCATGCCGAATCTTGGTACGTCAATCCGCCAGAGGCACATAAGAGCGTGAATACCCTCATGTCCTTGGATGCGATGGACAAGGTGTTGGTCCTGATCGCGCATGACCCGTCCATCGTGGGAGTCCTCCCAACGTTTCCCACCGCGGCCCTCAATGGATGGTATCAATTCGGGTGGAAAGGACTACTGCGGTGGAGGTTCCTGGATCAGCTCCCAATGAACGGACAGCCTAGACCATATCTTGTTGATGGGACCTATATAGATGGAACGCGTGTGAAGACACTGAATGGGACCAAAGTTTAGTACATAGCGGTTCAGGACAATATAACTGTAGGCGGAAAGGAGTCCACACTGTGAATGTTTGTGTTGGCTTTCCAGTCCTTTACTTCCTGGCGTTACATACCAACCTTTGCGCCTTATCTCCGAATACTCTAGGACTAAGTTACATCATTTATCGTCATCAGAACATCTCGGAGATGGCGGTCGAAGAATTAATCAAGGCTCTGTATTTCACAATCTTGGGGCACAATCTCTGCGTCTCTTCAAGAGGAAGAAAGAAATTTGATACTCAACTACACATGAAAATCACCCTGTCTAGATCTTGCTACGCAGCGGTAGTCGTTGTTGGAGTTTCTCGACTCGTGCATATCCCCATGATGCATACGCCAACGTCTGCCGCGCAAACTCTCTCGCCTTGCTACCGCTGGCCTGGCCCCTTACAATTCTAGCAGCGATGCCCTGCATCACGATAGCCGTACGGAAGTTACTAAATGCAACACCCCAATCAAGGTACCCTGCAGCATCCCAGTCCACTCCGCCCCAATACCACTCTTGACACTGCTCCATGCTAGGAATCCCCGCGAGGTTGCACGGTAGGAACTTTGATTGAAGTTCCTTGAGTTCTGATGTCAAAGTCTCCGATGTGAGAAACGGCACTTGTTGTGGTTCCCAACTGAAAGGCATGAGCAAGTTGGCCAGGTCAGATAGCGGATGGCCTTCTGTTGCCATTTCCCAGTCCAAAATGCCAATCACTCTAGGCTCGGTCTTATGAAACACCAAGTTGTCAAGTTTGAAGTCTCCATGCACCAGGGTCCTCACATCGGGCGGGTGAGTGTTGTTGTCCGTGAAGAACCTGATGAGCTGGTCGTAATAGGGCAATCTTCCAACATTCTGTGTTCCTGGCTGACTTGAAGTGCTTGCCTGGGCCTCGGATGTTTTCGACAAGGCTTTGACCTGGCGCCTGTAAAAGCTGGCAGGACGTTTCCAGCTGTGCAACCCGATGCTTGTCAAGCTAACAGAGTGTAGTTTCGCAAGCGTAAGAACTGCCTCCTTCCAGCTGGTCTACACGTTAGTAATTCAGAAGTGCCTCGAATATTCGACATCGCCTCTTACATCAGAGTGCGCTCTTCAGGCCTTAGGCTCGGAAGCCAAGGCTCCTCAAATATTCTGCCATCAAGAAATGCCATAATATAGAATGGCGTCCCAATGATAGAGATATCTTCACACAAACAATACAACTCGGGTACAGGAATATCAGTCGCTTTTAATGCTTTGATGATCTCATACTCTCTCTCAATCGCGTGCGCGCTTTTGGATAGAAGCTTTCCAGGGGGTTTCTTCCTCAAGACAAATTTGAGACCTGTTGCCGATGTAATTTGATATGTGGGATTGGACTGGCCATGGCCGAACTGGAAGGATTAAGCAAATTGGCTAGACAAACATCGCCAGTACACGTACCTGCTTCAAGCTAAGAGGAAGAGAGATTTGATGCACATTTTGTTTAATGTACGCACTCAATTGCGCAACATCGATGGGTTGTCTGACTGCTCCCGCCATCTTGTCACAAGAACCAAGAATATTAAAAAGAAATATTTAGAAAATGCACGTGAACTCAAGGGTCATTCTAGACAATTATTATTTGTCTCCATTTAATCCACTGCAAAGTGTTTTGTGGTCAACGCGCGAAACCGATCACGAGGTGATTTCCCATTAGTCAATCTTGTTGTGCCGAGGAAATTGTCTAGTCAATTCCGTGCCTGGTTTACCGAGCTGGAATTGCAGGCCGGTTCCCGCGGCAAACTGTTGCTGGCAATTTACAAGGGGTTTCGTTATCCTATGCAAATATATACTTCTTGGATTCATTATGTATAAATTAATATAAATTAGAGCTTTTAATAATTATTTACATTAAGTATGCTCTAATTACTATGGTATATTTTTTTATTTTTTTCTAAAAAAAATAAAGCCTCTTATAATTTGCAGGAGATGGTTACACTACTGCTAACTAATGTTTAAATCGCGGCTTTAAATTCCGGCACTCTTAATTTAGGCAGTTCCATGCCTTGGCTTTTCAGCTTTCATGGACCACAAAAGTATTAACAACAGAGTTATCAACCGGGTTTGGTAATCGATAAGGCTTGCTTTATATACAATATAGTACCGTTCGAACCCATAGACATTTCCTGTGCACCGAACCCGTTGTATATTATATTGGGTAATTTCCCCTACCACTAAATATAAAGACCGCTTAATATCATCAACGTCATGGGTCTTCCAGCATCAGCACGTATCCCCATTGCGTTTTCTGAGCAAGTCAGCAAGAAAGCCCAGCAAACTCTGGACGAAGTCGAGCTCTTTGTCCAAGAGAAATGCATTCCAGCTGATGCGGTCTTCGCTCAAATGCTGGGTAACAAGCCCAGAGAACGTTTTGCTGCACATCCGCGGATTCTTGAGGACCTGAAGTACGAGGCAAGACGTAGAGGATTGTGGAATCTTTTCTTACCAAGGAGTCACTACGCCGAGGGCAGTGGCTATAGCAATCTCGAATACGCTTTGATGGCTGAGCAATTGGGGAAGAGCCAAATCGCAAGTGAGGTATGTTGGCATAACTCTTGGCACGTCGCGCAGCAACGAAGCTCATCATTTGGCAATATAGGCTATGAACTGCTCAGCTCCCGATTCGGGTAACATGGAGGTTCTGGCCAAATTTGGAAACGCTGCACAGAAAAAGGAATGGCTTGAGCCCCTCCTTGAGGGAAAGATCCGCTCAGCTTTTCTGATGACCGAGCCAGACATTGCTTCCAGCGACGCCACCAACATTGAATTCGAAATCAAACGCTATGGAGATTCGTACGTACTGAACGGAAGTGTAAGTACCGCCGCGGCCTGTGTATTCAAACTGTCTGACTTTGTGTAGAAATGGTGGAGCAGTGGAGCAGGCGATCCTGGATGTGAGCTGTACATCGTGATGGGCAAAACGGACCCCTCTAATCCAAACACTCATCGACAACAGTCTGTCTTGCTGGTACCTGCTCGTTCTGCTGGTATCACTGTACACCGAATGCTGTCAGTCTTTGGATACGATGATGCCCCTCATGGTCACGGCCACATCTCTTTCAACAACGTTCGTATTCCCGCATCTAGTCTCGTCTTGGGGGAAGGCCGCGGTTTCGAGATCATCCAAGGAAGACTGGGTCCTGGCAGAATTCACCACACTATGCGATGCATCGGAGCGGTAAGAGATCATCAGGCCTGCGTTAGTTCTATGCAGAAGAGATGCTAACTTGCACTTAAATCTAGGCTGAACGCGCTCTCGATCTGATCCTGGATCGTATTCATGACCCATCGAAAACCCCATTTGGCAAAATGCTTCATGAACATGGGCATGTCACTACCGAGGTAGCCAAAGCTCGCCTAGGCATAGATACATCTAGGCTGGTCGTCCTCAACGCAGCCGTTAAGATAGATAAGGCAGATGCCAAGTCTGCCCTGACAGAGATCTCAGAAGCCAAGATCCTTGTCCCATCGATGCTTTGTAAGATCCTCGATAGCGCTATTCAAATTTACGGGGGCGCAGGCGTCAGTCAGGATACACCATTGGCATACATGTGGGCAAGCGCTCGGACTATGAGAATTGTTGATGGTCCTGATGAGGTTCATATGCTACAACTAGGTAGAAGAGAGAGTCGACGGGCAGATTACGTGAGGGCAAGAACACAGGGTCAGAAGGATTTAGAAGACAAGTTGTTCCAGATGTATGGTTTGCAAAAGGCTGATCCTTTGCACGTGGGCTGGACGAGCGAGACAAAACCAAAGCTATAGTGGCTATTACCGGTTTACGTTTCGCTTACTTTTTGTGGCAGCTGCAGTATGTACAGAAGTTATGCATTATCTATGCGGCGGCCTTACTGAGTCTGTTATGATCTGAGAAAAGATAAGACGATGTTGCTATAGAGATAGCAAATGCCTTTCTATTCCTTTTAAACAAATCATATTTCATCCACTCAAAGTTATGTATGCCTCCAGTTGATCCTGTAGTTATTCATAGTGGCGACATTCAAGTGACCCAGGAGAATGTGTTAACAAGCTGCCGTGTAGTACCGAGGCGAGTTTGTGTCTTGCGCCAGTTAATGCAGAAAAGTACCCAACCCCTCAATTGACAAGTCATCAAAGTGCCCAGGAGGGGCACCAAGCAGAAAGAGTTTAGAACTCTTTGTAATGTCTGCACCATTCGAGCTTGACCCCGCTTTCAGTCGCAGAGCTGGCCACGCTTGAAAGAAGAGGACATGACTCAGTCACAACTGCCGAGGAATTGGCCCCTCTAGTCTAACGCCTTGTATTCCCGACAGGGATAGAGCGTAGGTTGCCTCGGACATGGAAACAAAGTCCACGGTGTATGACTCGTGAGCCACTGAACCATTATGGAGACTACCATGCAACTTTCTCTACATAAACTATATCTTGCAGCAGTCAAGAGCGAAAGACCTTCTGGTGGAGCAGAATAACTATCATCAGGTTCAAACCATGGGTTCAATTACCGACAAGCTGCTACGAATTGCCTCTGCCTCTGGCTCAGTTACCGACCGGCGCCACGCGCTGGCTGACCTAGCTAAAAATGAGGACGTGGACTTCATCGTTGGCGATTGGCTTTCGGAGTACAACATGACCACAAGAGGAGGAGGTAAGGTTGACGGTGCAGGTTCTACAGACGAATTTGAGCTTTCGTTCCTCGAGGCTCTGGATCCCGCACTGCCTCATTTGGCGTCAAGCAACGCCAGACTTGTGGTCAATGCTGGTGCCAGCGACACCAAAAAACTTCACGACGTTGTCGTGGAGAGGATTGCCGCTGCAGGTCTGAGTCTCAAGGTTGCTTGGATTGGCGGAGATGAGGTTCTTGACGTTGTCAACAAGGCCATTGACAAGGGCGATGCTTTCAAGAGTCTCACGCACGGTAAGCCTTGGTCTCCTACGTGTTCCTTAGCTGTCGCTCATGCATCGCAGGAGGAGCCCTCTCGGACTGGGGCCTGGAACCCATATATGCTCAGTGTTATCTCGGTGGCTGGGGCATTGTCGAGGCTCTCAAGCACGGAGCCGACATTGTCCTCTGCGGTCGGGTTGCAGATGCCTCGCCCACTATCGGATGCGCAGCCTACCATTTTGGCTGGAAAAGAGAAGATTACCAGCAACTCGCGTCGGCGTTCGTTGCTGGTCACTTCATCGAGTGTTCGACATATGTGACCGGTGGCAACTTTACCGGCTTCAAAAACTTGCCTGGTGAATCGACAAATCTCGCCTTTCCCATCGTCGAGATGCAAAGCAATGGTGACTTTTATGTCACCAAGCAGAAGGATCGCGATGGATTAGTTACTGTCGATACCTGCAAGGCGCAGCTCCTTTACGAGATCCAGGGTCCTCTGTATTACAACTCGGATGTAGTAGCAAAGCTTGACAATATAAAGTTGGAACAAGTTACAAAGGACAAAGTGTAAGCGTCAAACATCCTTTTATCGCTTTGAGTCTTTTATTAACTAGGACGATAGATTCGTACACAACGTGGGCGGTCTCAAGCCGCCTCCCACTACAAAGGTCGGGATTACCGCCAAAGGCGGTTACCAAGCCGAAGCACATTACTTCCTTTGCGGTCTAGATATCGAAGAAAAGGCCGCGCTTCTTGAGAGACAAGTCCGAGCTATGCTCGATGAGTCCAAGTTCCACTGCCTCAAGTTTCGCGTCAACGGTCGATGTCCCGAGAACCCGAGGAGCCAAGATGCTGCTACTGTTGACCTGCGCATTTTTGCCCAGTCACGAGCCGAAGAGGCCCTCTCTACCGCAAACTTCTTGCGCCCGGTAACGGATATCATCATGCAATCGTACCCTGGAGCAACATTTGCAGTGGATGCTCGACAGGCAGTACCTAAGCCATACTACGAATACTTTGTTTCCCTTCTCCCGCAGAAAGACATTACACACGTCGCTCATATTCCTGAAAAGGGATTAGAGATTCCAATTGCAGCACCGACCGATACTCAGGACTTTTTATTCGATCAGTCATCCTATGAGACCACGTCTCCCATCGATTTGCCTAGTTTTGGGCCAACCACAAGAGCCCCTCTTGATTATATCGTCCATGCTCGCTCAGGTGACAAAGGATCAGATGCCAACGTCGGATTCTTCGTTAGAAACACTGACGAATGGGATTGGCTCCGGAGTGTCCTCACAGTGAAGAAGATTCGAGAGCTGTTGGGTGATGACGACACTGGTAAACCCATCTTCCGTTTTGAACTTCCAAATATTGCAGGTATGTGTTTTTGGTAAGCTACGAATACATTCACTAACGTCTTCTTTCAGCTGTCCATTTCTTGTTAAAAGATCACCTTGACCGTGGTGTAGCTTCTAGCTCAACTTATGATGTGTTGGGTAAGAATGTGGCTGAATACCTGAGATGTAAGCAGGTCGATATTCCGACTAGATTTTTGGATCGTGGAAAGATTTGATCCCATACATATATCAATAAACATGATGGGAAATTTTGCCTCATTAAAAGTCATTATTCACCATCTGCCTTGGGAAAATACTTTATGTTCCGCCCTTCGTATTCAAATATACCATATTCAATACAACGTCGGGTGAAATATTCTTCCTTCTGGAGGGGGATATTCGTAGTCTAGGCCTTGGTTACTTCTCCATCGTCTCAGATGACATGACTCTTGGTCAAAAGCTTACACTCGTCCTTGCAGCTAGCATTGAATCTTGACCCGTCCTGATCAGTCACTTGCCACATGAGCATGCCCCGGAATCCGGGAGGCCAAACTCATTAACACGTTAAAGGAAATGGAATTCCGGATTCGTGTACGTCATACTCAATTCGACTCACGGAAAACCATTTGAGTTTGGTCAGCACGAGCCTCGACCCAGTGACCAAAGGCTCCACGGAAACTTCCCCGGGTTCTAATTCCGTCGACCCCGCTGCGCCCGCTGTCGCCCAAGTGGCTACGTAGTCACTAACGTCATAACACTAACATGGAAGATGTTGAATCTGATATCAAACATTAACTATCACCTGTTCATTCAACAACCAAAAACCATTCATACTTTACCGGAGCCAACTCAACAATGCTTTGGCAAAAGATCGACCACGAGTTCACTCATCCTCAACTCAATTATGACTCCACGCCCAACTTCCAGCCCTATATCAAGGTCTCCGTTTTCTTCAAAAAGATTGATTCAATCGACTACGATACGTTCTTCGGGCACTGGCAGACCGTCCATGCTGATTTAGCTGTTGCCACGCATGCTTTCCGAGACCACATCGTTCGATATGCACAAGTGAGTCTTAGCACTAAACAAAGTCTATAGCATAGAACCTAACCATAGTGCAGCACCATCAAACACCGGAAATGAAGGATAGAGCCAAGAGTTTAGGAGAAGGATTTCTAGACTATGACGGTTGTGCGCAGCTTTGGGTCAAGACGTGGGATGACTGGCTGGCGTTTTACAACAGCAAAGAGTATGCCGCAGCATTGAGCGATGACTGCAACAGATTCATGGCACTGCCCATGACATACATGGTGGGCTATGAGAATTTGGTTGTAGGAGATGCGCCTCGGTCACTTGGTGGCAAGGATGGGATTGATATCAAGACTCTGGAATAGGGTACTTGCTGCAGCGATAGTGAGGGTTTTACAATTGTCATCGCCTTCCTTGCTAATTCAGTTTGGAGCAAATTAATTCTACAATGGCTTTCGCGAAGGGGAACCACAGGTTTCCTTTTTCACAATGACTCATCGAGGGAAAGCAAGGTATGAGGGTCGGGCTGTGGAGTACTCATAGAGAGAAAAAGTCAATAGCTAAGGATTCCAAAGCCCACGTTTCTAGTATCATTACATACTGGACCGATCCTATGTTACCGCTTACAGAAGTAAAATATTTCATTGCCCAGGTAATATAGGGCTCAAATAACCTTCTGGTGTAGACATGAGATAGCACCTTTAACTTCGCTTATTTCATACAGCGGCTTTTGCTCAAGGGCTACTGGGAGAAGGCAAAGGAGCATATGACATACGGTTCTGAGCCAGCTTTATTTGAAGATTACTCAAAACTGCCATGGTTTGCTGAAATGGACCAAGGAAGTGAGATAAGGAATTATTTGTGATCAAAGGTTACAAAGCTTAAATAGATGGTGTCTTTATCTTTAGGGGTACGCATCAAAGTAAAAAGTAAAGGCGTGTTCAATTTGAAAAGGCAGGAGAGTTGTCAAACGCCCATGAGGAGCTTATCTCTGAAAGCTCTTCTTGACAGAGACTAAACAACTTGAGCATGCCATGAAGATAACATCAAAAGAGTCTCCACCATGGTAAATGCCAAAATAAATAACCGCAAGATACCATAAGAGACAATGGGCTAGGAGTTCTCAACGTGCGAGGATGTCATCGCCCCCTTTTCAGCTTTTTCGTGGCTCTGCATCACAAGAGCTTCGGCCAACATAGTGTGCCTAATCTCTTCTTTTGCAAAAAGCACATCAATCTCCTCCAGGGTCTTTCCAGTTGTCTAATTCCTGTCAGTCATACGTTCCACTAATAGAGTCGCACTAGAGCATACCTCGGGGCACATGAAATAGACAAAGAAGATGGCGGCAAAGCAAGACAAGGCCATCCAGATCCAGATCTTCCAACCAACGTTTTGTAGCGCAATGCCGCCAGCAAAAACGGTGATGAAGGAGAAGAGCCATTCACCGAAAGCTCCAGCAGCAGCGCCAGCATGTCGAAGCTTGAGGGGTGCGATCTATAAGCGTTGTTAACATACAGCCTACAGAGATGTCATACTCGGCTTGTAACGTACCTCTGGGCCATAGAGCCAACAGATTCCAATCCACCCATAGCCAAACACCATGTTATATACAAAGATTGCACCAACAGCCGTCCATTGAGTAGCGAGGGTTCGGTTCGGCAGACCGATCATTGCGGTAAAGATGACCATGCAAACTGTCAATACAACGGCGGACCACAGCAGAATGCTTCGACGACCAAATTTCTCGACGGTGTAAACTAGCGGAATGGTACCAAGGGCAAAAGCGGTGTTCATAATGGCAGCCAGTAGCTGAGCCATGAAGGGTGACAGGCCAACCTGCGCGAAGATGACGGTGCTATAGTAGACAGAAAGATTGATACCTGTTAACGCGAAAGTCAGTTGTCGTCTTGAAACAGATTAGACGTCAGGGTGCAACACACCCATCATCTGCTGGATTGCCAGAATAAGGAAAGAAATACGGATACGGCGTCCAACACGAAGGTCGCTGGAGTCCCAGAAGAGATCCAAGAGATTGAAGCCTTTCTCGTTCTGTGATTCAAAGGCGATGTTGGTAAGGATAGAGCTCTTCACGCTCTGCACTCTCTCGTCGTGAATCTCGGCGTCGAAAATCTGGCACAAAGTCTTATCTCCCTCAGCCTCTAAGCCTCGGGCGTAGTACCATCGAGGAGTATCTGGGAGAAACAGCATGATACCACCAGCGACGAGGGCCAAAAGGACCTGAAATGCGATGGGAATGCGCTGTGAAGGTGGTCAGCTCAGTAACCAGAAGAGCTGTATTTGGCGAAGGCTTGCTTACCCAAGAGATCTGGTTGCCCATGCGCGTGAATCCAAAGTCAATCCAGTACGCGAGAGCGGCACCTGCGACCAAGAAAACACATGTAACAGCGACAGCGGGTCCTCGCTCCTCTTGCTCCGTGCTCATTTCAGCTTGATAGGTAGGGATCGAACAGGAAATGAACTAGTCGAGTCGATTATTATACTGCGATGTTGAGTTTGTTAGGAGTCAAGGAAAACATACACCAATACCAATGCCCTGAAGGACTATTAGTTTGTATAAAACGACACCAGGATATCATATACTCACACAAAGGATACGACCAACTATCATGTGCGGGACAGACCAAGCTGAAGCTTGGAGACTACCACCAATCACAACAAACGCGTTTCCGAGAAGGATACACTTGCGTCGACCGAGGGGCATGCCAATGACGGTAACTGTAAGCGAGCAGACTGTGGCGGCAAGAGTGTATGCTGAGGCTATCATCGGGATGACATAGGTTCCGGTAGGATTCTGAGTCAATGATGATGAGAAAATTACGCTTCATTTTGTTTGACAGTCGATTAATACTCACTCCCATGGCATGCAGGAAAGGTTTGGTCTCCTGGACTCCACCAAGGACTCCTGCATCGTAACCGTAGAGTAGGAAAGACTGTGACTTGTCAGATAACGTGATGACGAAGATGCTGGATATGGTCCATACAATAGCGCAGCTTGTTGAAAGAAGTCGCTTGATCGTCTTGCCTTGGATCTTGGACTTGTAATTGGACAACATGTTGGAGTGTTGAAGGAAGGTATGATCTGAGGAATACGTGTTGACAGGTGAGGCTGTCCTTGAGAATGTTGGCAACATAGAAGGGCGAGACTTGTCTACTTATCGTCTTACAATAAGGCACCAATAGCATCGATCTGGATCAATTCAACAAGCTTATCATCTCCAGATCCTCGATACACGGCAAGGATTCCCCAGCAAACAGGATCCTTCTCCCCGCAAATGCTGCTTTTCCCGCGTGACCATATTTACCCCAGATCTAGACTTTCGACGACTCTTGACTGATCTAACCGCGATAAGAAAAGGCGGACGCCACTGCTATCAGTCGCTCATGAGCGCGCGTTGTTTCACGGGATCTATTTCCGTGACTTTTACATTACGGAGGTCAATGAGTCAGGTCACATTAGCGTGGCTAACGTTTGCTTCGGGATAGCATCCACGTCATGTCCTATCCACATTTGGCAAGGGTGATTGGTCATATTCGTGCTCCACAAGCAAGACTTTTTCGAGCAGATTGAAAGCTGAGTATCGCCTATATATTACTCCTCGAGTGAGATGAAGTGTCTCATCAACGAAGGCCAATCTTTATTCCAACATTCGTCACCCTCTGAACCATGTCAGCCGCCCCAATCACCACTCTCAATAATGAAAGCGAGACCAAGAGTTTAGCTGGGTCTCGGCTTTTCAAGCCAATCAAGATTGGCAATGTTACACCTCAGCATCGCATTGCTATGTGTCCTTTGACCCGTTACCGAGCATCGGATGACCATGTGCCTCAGCCTTCATTCCAAGACTACTATGGTCAACGAGCATCGACACCTGGTACGCTTTTGATATCTGAAGGAACATTTATCGCCCCGCACCATGGCGGTTATGCCAATGCTCCTGGCATCTACAATGAGGAACAAATCAAGGCCTGGCGCCTAGTTACAGATGCCGTCCACGCCAAGGGTAGTTACATCTTTTGTCAGCTTTGGGCATTAGGTCGTACGGCTTCTCCTGAAGTTGCAGAGAAGGAGGGCGTGGTCTTCCGTAGCTCAGGCGACATTCCTGTTGATTCGGACCACCCTAAGCCCAAACCTCTGTCCATCTCCGAGATCCATGAAACAGCTCAATCATATGCTCAAGCCGCCAAGAACGCCATTGAGGCTGGCTTTGACGGCGTCGAGCTCCATGGGGCGAACGGATACCTTATCGATCAATTTATCCAAGACAAATGCAACAATCGTACTGATATCTATGGTGGTAGCATCGAGAACCGCTCTCGATTTGCTGTCGAGGTAGTCCAGGCCGTCTGCGATGCTGTCGGCTCGGAACGCACAGGCATACGCTTCAGCCCTTGGAGTCCTTTCAACGACATGCGAATGGGGAATCCGATCCCTCAGTTCAAAGACGTCATCGAGAAGCTGAAACCGTTCAAGCTCGCTTATCTGCATTTGATAGAGTCCAGAATTGCTGGCGCTCAAGATGTTGAGGCTGCCGACCAGCTGACGTTTGCCATTGAAGCTTGGGATCGACCTCTTTTGATTGCCGGAGGATTCACCCCCGAGTCAGCACGAACTCTGGTAGATGAGGACTACCCAAGTAAGGACATTGTCGTCTCATTCGGTAGATACTTTCTTTCTACACCAGACCTGCCATTCCGAATCAAGAGAGGTTTGGAGCTCAACAAATACAACCGTGAGACCTTCTATACGCCCATGGCATCGGAAGGTTATACGGACTATCCTTTTAGTGATCAATTTATCGACTACATCAAAAAGGATGGAGTACTGGGAAAGGCTTGATTACATGCGATGCAATATAACTAGCTTAATCTGTGCGTTGGAAAACAGAATATGAATAGCCAGTCGAAGAAATGAGTCATGCCATATTCAACATCAGCTCTTGAAAACCCACAATTAGACCACTGTAAATCATTCAAGGCGCCCCAAATAATCATCAGAGTGATGCCTCTAGCGTTTATGAGTTTGTATGCAAAATCATAATACTGTTAGTCCACCAGTAACAGATGCCTGTGCCATTTGTCATGGCTTATGACACGGCGCTCAATCTTCATCGTGCGAGGTATTGGGCGTGTCTCTTGGCAAAGATAAACAACCGGTCTAGCAATAGTATTGAGTGGAACTGTCCGCGTAAACGGCTGCGGAAATAGATTCCGTGGAAGACCCAAACCGCGAGGTGTCTGTGGACCTCCGGAATTGCTCATTTTAGCTGCTGAGCCCCAGATTTTCCCCGCGCTCTCTAACTGCAGCTTCATGTTGGTCATGGATTTAATCTGGCTAATATCATGAAATCCCAAGTCAAGTTCAACTAACAATAACTAGGTATCTTTGGCTTTTTTTTTTTTCCTTTTTTTTTGCCGATAAGCTATACAAACCTCGCCTATCAGTGGTTAATCTGTTACTTCAAAAGACACCTAAGCATGGCTGCCCAAAAAGTCGCAATCATTACAGGAGGTGCTTCGGGCATGGGCCTTGCCACTGCCATATCCCTGTCTGCCGCTGGTTGGAAAGTTCATATCCTGGACCTCAACAAGTCTGCGGGTGCAGAAGCTACCCGCCAACACCCAGACTTGATCTTCACTCAAACTGATGTGAATTCATATCAATCTTTGTCTTCTGCCTTCAACAGGATTTTTACATCTGAAGGGAGACTTGATTTTGTCTTTGCTAATGCCGGCATTCTCGGGCTCGACAACTTTTATGACAAGGCAGACTCGCTTCCACCACCGGAGCCACGGCAGCTGAGTATTGATATCAATTTGAAAGCTGCTGTGGCTACCACATATCTTGCGAGGCAATATTTCCTAGCCTCAGACAATCCTTGCCATGATCCCGTTATAGTGATAACCGCCAGTATTGCAAGCTTTGTATGAACCATCTCCCACCCACAAAGAAGAGACACACTAAGCTGACATCGAAAAGTATGCACAAGAGTTCAATCCACTATACACTGCTTCAAAGGCTGGTCTACTTGGTTTCATGCGATCTGTGGCCTACCCATTCTTTACTGAGGGGATTCGAATACACGCCATCTGCCCGGGCACCATTCGCACAAATCTGCTCACAAATGAGATGATGAACTCTTTTCCAGAAGAACATCTGACCCCAGTGGAAGCTGTGGTATCAACTGTTGAATGTCTTATCAAAGGCGGGAGCTTTACTGACTCGAAAGGGAAACATTTGTCTGGAGCTGAGAACTATGGATTGGCTGTTGAGGTTTTTGGCTCCAGTATCTTTTTCAGGGACCAGTTAGAGTACAGTAGCAGTGGTTTGAGGGAGCTATGTGAAGCTGCAAGCCTGAAAAATCAAGAGGTCAACTTAGCTAGTATGGTTAAATAAATGTACTTGAGTTGGGAAATCGAAGTTGCACCAGTAAAATCCCGAAGACGCAAGTGAAGAAGCATAATTACCATCAGCAACAAGAATATAGTGATTAAGGATAAAATATTAGTAAAAGAGCTCTAAATAGACGATGTAGTATCCTATATGATCATTTCAGGATGTTAATCCTGTGTATAGGCTTTGTCATGGAGCTATGAAGTTTAATAAAAAAGATGTTGCTTTAATGCTTACCATGACACGTCTGAGGCCATATGCTGGTTTGGGTCACCCTTTTGGTGGAATTTGAAACATATTCGCGGCCACAAAGTAAACTTGGGGCATGCGAAGCAAGATATGGGCATTTACTGGCTTTCATGCTCGCGTGGACAACACTGATCAGCCACAATAGGCCCATCAGTCCCACTAAGCTTCGAGTACCTTGGACTCAGGCTCCCACTGATTTATGGCGTCGTCGTTGGGATATCCGACGTACTGGACGAAGTATTCAGTCCCCTGCCCGTTCTTCCTGCGGCGGTGAGCATGCAGGATTCGCAGGGGATAAGTCTCCCCGAGGCCTTGTGCATCTCTTCCGCCAACCTTCTGCCAGTAAGTCAGGAGTTTTCCTTCATCGCGCTCATGGACAAGTCTCTCGTCAACCCAACCCTCCCATCGGGCCCTGGACTTCGAGCCCTTGATAAACAAGGCCACGAAAGGGCCATCCTTGTCGCCGACGGTATCGACCTTATGCTTGAGAATTAAAAAGTTGGGATGGACGGATTCCATTGCTGTCTTATGTTAGACTCTCTATACGATATCTAGAACAGAGGATTGGGACTTACGACTGGGGGTAATAGTCCAAGAATTGGGAGAGGAAATGTGATGGGCCATTTCAGATGTGTCAGTAGTGAGGGAGTTGCTACTGCTGTACTGTGTATTGTCGAAATAGCAAGGGCAATTAATTATGATAGACGGTTGGTATTGGTGGTTATAGTATGACAAGGAGATGAATAGTGGTGGGGATTCTGAGAAACGTAAAGACAGGTGATGGTGATGGTTGTATTATTCTGAGGACTTTCAGACCAGATCGTCGGGAAAAAATGTAAAGTTCTGAAGAATGGTGAGAATGAGAAGGAAGATGAAACTCGACAGGACTCGGGGACAAGGCGAGCTTTTATAGCTGTTATTGCCAACCTTTGCTCGTGACTGAGCTCATTGCCACCCCACAGACTTCTGTTATTGAAGTATTTGCAAGATCACACGACGGTAAAAAGGTTAAATACTAGGCAGCACAATACAGAGCAGAGAAGCAGGGATTTCTTAACTCGCAAGAACGAAAGTTTAAATCGCAGACTGGCCAAGAAGCCTTGACATCTCTGTCTTCATTGTACATCTATCAAAACGCTATTGTAGCTCTATTTTCACAGTTGAGGCATTGTATACACCGTGGTCGACCCATTGGCCAGAGTTCAGTAAGGCTTTTCCGTTGCGAGAGTCTCCCATGTCGATTTAAGTTTTCATAGAGCTTGGTTTAAGAACTTCTATGTTAACAACTACCAAAGATGGTCATCTCACAAAGCTTACCTCATAATCAGTGATCATGCAGTTCCAGAACAAGATTATATACGCAGGGTCCCGATACACACAGCATCCCATGCATAAGCTTCAGGGGTCAAGCCAATAGATATTTTGTCACAACCAATTTCTTCGATGGTTGGTAGCTGTGTTGCATCGTGCCGTGACTATTTGAGATTTCCCTAACGTCCTCCCTTGAGACTCACTTGGTTTGCAGTATTCACAGTGGAAGCTGAGCCTGAAGATATGGGTCTGTCATGGGAGTCAGTCTGGGAAGATTCTGTGCCATTCACGAGAGCATTGATGGACTAAACGCTAACAACACTGTGCTCGTAGCCAAGTGGTGCAAACATAATATGCTCGACGTTTAGGTTCTCCACTTGACATAAAGTTTTCATATAAACTTTCGACACAGAAGCCTGAGGATTGCCCTGCATGGCGATGGCCATGGCACCTCAGACCGTGGTCATAGCACAGTAGATGTTCGTTGGTTTAAACTTTGTTACTGGTCTGCTGCCCGGCTCCCCGTACGGTAGGTCTGCACCAGGCTCGGGGTATCATCACCACGATTCTGTCTGCAGGGGCATGTATTTCATTTTGGTGCGGAGATTGACAAAGCTTTTCTGCGGTACTGGTGCTGTGCACGACTAAAAGACATTTGCCCCGCGTCGAAGCAGAGAATCTACATATAGACAAAAGTTCTGGCCATAACCAGTATCGATCAGATGCGCCTATTCCTTTGAGCCTTTTAGTCATGGATTTCTCAGAGCATACATGGCTAGGAGCCTGGGGCAGATGAAGTCGGTATCAGTATTCTTCGCTCCATGTCTGCAAGGTTCTGAGCCACGATGGTGTCGGTAGTATTTTAATTCCGAGCCCGCAATTATTTATCATCCTTTGCTTGACTAGGGAAGTTTCTATCCATAGCCGCGCGTTCTTTACTAATCTGCATCCCTGTAACCCAATATGTGTCGGCTGAATCATACTGCCAATATTTCACTACCACGCATACCACGTAGGTATATAAATAGTCTCAGGACCACCTGGAATACTTATCACTCATCTTCCTCTCACTCGTCGATTGAATCTCGATCGATAGACATACTTTGATTAAAAGAGCAAGCAGAATAAGCAAAACACGAAGACCATGGCTATCATTGCTGTCGCTGGAGGGGCCGGAAAGCTCGGCCGCGCCATTGTTGAAGCGATCGTTGAAAAGGGTCAGGATGCCGTGGTGGTCCTGGCTAGAGAGGTAAATATATCGGTCTACAAAACCTGACAGGAAATTTGACACATGTTCCAGGCCAAAGATGCACCAGGGGCCAAGGTTATCGCCGTGGACTACACCAACACCGATGATCTTGCAGCCACTCTTGAGGCCAATAACATTGAGACTGTCATATCCACCATCAACGCTATGGACGACGTCTCAGCTGAGCTGAGCTTGATCAAAGCAGCTGAAAAGTCAGCATCTACCAAACGATATATCCCTAGTATTTGGGGCATTAAATACACCGAAGAGTTAGTGCTGTCGTACTCCCAACACTTTGGAATAACAACACTAAAGTCCAAGGACAGGATAGCATCGTATTTCCCCATCGGCGGGGCCAAGCTTAAGGTTCTTGCTGCATTGGAAGCAACCTCCAGCCTCGAATATACTGCCGTGTACAACGGCTACTTTGCTGACTACTGGGTACTCCCCAAGGTCAAGTCTTACCAAGCCCCTCTCGCTCTGGTAGTCGACATTTCGAACGATTTTGCCGCTATTCCTGGATCTGGTAACGAGCTTGTGGCTTTTACGCATACCTTTGACATCGCTCGCTTTGTCGCGGCGCTTGTCGGGGCATCTAAGTGGGACAAGGAGTCCTATATCATCGGGGATAAGGTGTCGTGGAATCAGTTCGTGCAGTACGCTGAGGAAGCCAAGGGTGTCAAGTTCACCATCAAGTACGACTCGATGGAGGACCTCAAGGCTGGTAAAATCACGGAGCTGCCGTCTCACCCGCACATGTACCCCTTCTTCCCCAAGCCTATGCTGCAGGGCCTTTTGGCTGCTTTTGGCCGGATGTTTGTTGATGGAGTGTTTGACTTCAACCCTGAGCGCACGCTCAATGAGGAGTTCCCTGAGGTCAAAGCTCGAAAGATCAAGGATCTTCTCTTTGAGGCTTGGGGACAGTAGCTTCGCCAGTAGTTATCAATTGAGCCCTGGTTGACAGGTTGAAATTTGTGGAGAACACACATTCCTTATCCGTGATTACTAAGTGATTTGATCGGATGTATTTTAATTCCGACGCTGCCGACGCTTGACAAATCAAGTGGATCTACTTCAGAAACCACGTCAACTCTAAAACAAGCACTAAGGGCTTGGCTTTTCATTCTATGATACTCGCTGTCGATGATTTCAGCTTTTGAACATGAGAAGCGGAATGGATATTCAAGATATGCGGGCTGTTAATGATGGAGGAAGTAAACGAACTGGCAATGTAAGCTCCCCCGCAATCTGACATCCTACCCTGCAGGCCTAAGTCCAATAGGCTTGTGTTCCATGCAGAAGCAGCAAGGTACGATGTGACGGCAAATTACCAAGCTGCCAAAGATGCCTCAATCGAAGGACAATATGTCACTATGGTGAGCGGAAAGGAAGAGGGCGTGGCAAAAGGTGCGTTTTCGCTATAACATGAAAAACTTGAGGTTTAATCATCAACAGCAAACAATACATCCTGACACTCGAGGAACGACTAAAGAGCGTTGAAATTGCACTAAATGCCTCCCCTCCAGTCAATCAAGGTCCATGTCAGGTTTCTGCAGACCCTGGATACTCTCATGAGACATCTAATAGCAGTGAGACAGCACCAGACAAATTTCTCTCTGCTGCTTTAAGCTCCCAGCCATCGGGATGGCCAGAGGAGATCACCAGAAACATAATTCATGCTCAGAGGAACAACAGTAACCTCGAACGAACAGTTTTCGTCCCACTCCCCCCAAAAGAGCACATGATACACTTTATACCCTATGCCCTAGAAGATATGTACGAAGCACAGTCTCTCTTCAGCACCGACAATGTTCTGAAGCTTGTCAATGACCAGTATTCGGCCGGGTTATCGAATTGTCACGCCAAACCTACTCGCTGGGCAATGGTGAATGCTCTCATCGCCACGGGCATTCACTGGAAGGCCGACAACAAGGCGATAGAAGAATTGTTCCCCATGTCGTGGGCATACTTTAAAAATGCCTTTGCCATTTTCCCAGAGATCGTCATGAACGGTAACGGCATCGACTCTTGTCAAGCGATGATTACCATGGCTTTGTTCATGAGGGGAACCGCTGACGCCCGCGCATTTACTGGACTGTTGTCCGCGGCAGCGCACACTATCCACTGTAATGGCTTGCACTTGGAAGATCTTCATGGATCAAGTGACTTGATCGATATGGAAAGGCGTAAGCGGTTCTTTTGGGCGGTCTACGTGCTTCAGTGCAATGCGTCGCTCAGCTTTGGCCTTCCCGCCCCATCTGATCAAGTTGGTGTCGAGCTCCCATCACAGGGCCTTGTACGAGATGCTAGTTGCAGCCCACATCTACTGGAGTATATGTCAACGTTAGCACTGATCCAGTCGAGAATAAGTCGATGCTTTTGCCCTGGCTCAGCACTCTCCAGGAATAGTGATAAAATGATCCAGGATCTCGTTGAATTAGATATTGACCTCGAAGCATGGAGGACAGCCCTGCCTGCAGAAGTTCAACCTACAGTATTGGTCCCAGATAATCTCGGCATCATACAGCTCCAGTTTGCCTACTATGCCTCGACTTGGAAAATCTATACGGCTATCGGGAGGCTCTATAATGTCCCTCTCACATTGGTCAAACGAGAGCAGTCAAATATACGTCTGAGTACACTTCTACCCGTATATAGCGCGAGAGCCACAATGTCTTTGCTACCACGTCTATCTCAACGACCGTTGGCCTCTCTATGGTACGGAGCCCACCTGCTGATTTATCTTGTATACTAATATCGCAGGCAAATCATCTGCTATCCGATGTGCGCTGTTCTGATTCTTTTAACAGCCGTGCTTCATAATCCTGCAGATTTAGAGGTGACTTTGAACGTCGAATCGATTGGGAAATTTGTCATATTTCTGCAGACCTTCCAAGACCGAGAGGAATGTGATCTGAATGGCCTTATTGAGTTTTGCTCCAAGCTGTATGATATTGCATCGTTTGCGCAACGCAACCCAACAGATCTAACAAACGAGAGTGAAGATGAGACAGAAGCATTAGCGAGGCAGTATACAGTAAGTCTCAATCACACGGAAAGTGAGCTTTGCTGACCTCTTTAGGACTTGCGTATCCGCTTTTCAGGTTCTCAAGACCCCATGCTACTTGCGCAGGGCCTCCTTACCAATATGCCGCTTCTGGGCGCGAAGGCGACGGAAGTGTTCTCCGGCACATTAGTAGAGACCAGGGAGGATGGGTTCACACGGCTTGTGCCCAATGCACTCAAACCCAGTTCATTCAACTTCTTTGCCAAGCAATAGACAATCATTGCATCAGCATCAGCATCAGCCACGTTTTATGCATCTGTCCGACCCAACCATATGATTTGGCGCTCAGGCCCATCAAACATAAACCATTTTCTGAACTTGATTCCACTCCTCGCTCTATGGGTTGACTGCGGCCTATAAGGTTAAGCTTTAGGCTGAAAACACAGGTGATGAATGAGAACACGATATCTTTTCCCCAATATAAGCTTTTACACTCCCTGCTCATAGTACCCAGCTTGAACTTGAGTAATCGCTTCGCCTATCGCTCCCATCCACGATCTCGCCCTGTTATGGTATTGCAGGTAATAAACGCTGTCCACGTGATTGGTGTCATTTCTCAGAACTAGTTGATGATAATAACACTCTGTATCTAATTCTCTCAATAAATGTCTTCCTTTATTGGCTTCAGATCTCGAAGGTCTGATTCAGTAACTCTGAGAACCAAACCCTTGTCACGAAACAACATATAGGAGTCAAACTGCATTGCCTGATGTGGCTCAGCCAACTGGAAATCGAAGTGGCGAAAGAGCTAGAGCTTTCATTAGCATCTATCCAATTGTATCGGTTAAGTCCGTACCTCAAAGAAGATCTTGTTCAGCTCCATCAAGGCAATCGGCTTCCCCAAACAACTCCATCTCCCAAGCCCAAAGGTCAATTCAACATCTCGCTTTAGCTTAGCACTTGTCTTATCATCAACCTCCGTGAATCTCTCTGGTCTGAAGATGTGAGCATCATTGCCAAACAAGATCTCTGAGCGGAGGAGTCCTGAGAAATTCATTCCTACGTTGGTGCCTGCAGGGAGAAATGTTCCGTTATGGAATTCACCGCCAGTTGGAACCTCCTTGAAACTCATGTTGGTCGAGACAGAGCGGATACGAAGACATTCATATACAACAGCCTGTTGATATCTTTAGTTATGTTTCAACTAATAATTCATATTACGAAACTGTATATATGGTAGAAAAAGCGATTCTGCGTTGCTGATTGGTCTCGAAGCCCATCCTTCGCGGACGGCGTTTGCGATCTCTTGCTTCAAGGCCGAATAGACGTGCGGTGTGGCAAGGATGTGAAGCATGCCTGCTCTAAGAACAGATGCCGTGGTATCTGAACCTGCGACGAACATGAATATTGACTCAATCTCGCATTCGTCTTTGCTCAACCCGTGCTTCTTGAATGAACTCTTCATGGAGCATTAGTAGAGCTCTGGAACCGATAACTTGGTAGATAAAGGACACTCACAAGCATATCCCGTTTGATTTGACCATCACCATGGTAGAATTCCTCAACAACCTTGTTAGTGAGGCCCATCATTTTCCCTATTCCTTTTTTGTCTTTGATACCCGGACCAAACAGCCAGAGAAAGAGGGGGGAGAAGACTATATTCCGAAGCCATGGAACGTCGGTTGTTAACGAAACAACAGGCAGATAATCGTTCAACGTGTCGAAGAAACAGTGCATGTCCTTGTCTTTATTCAGACAGCCAAATTCCTGGCCTAGCGCAAGTCGAGAGATGACGTCTAAAGTAAAGAGGCCTGCGGTCTCGGACCATACAAGCGGACGGAACTCTTTAGGTTTAGATATATATTTATCCTGTATCAAATGGATAAGATTCATGATCTGCTCATCAATAGCAACTTCCGGACCCATTGTTTCTTTTCCACTGTAACCATAGATAAGCTTTGCCTTCATTTTGTCATGGGCTATCGGGTCCCTCATCATGAAAAGAGACTCATGCCAGGGATTCAATCGGGAACCGCTGTACGATGCTCCTTTAGCATATGAGCTTTTTGTACCGTTGATTCTGCGCAATAACTCCAGATCATCTGTAAAAACCTCGTAGGGGCCGACCCTGACTATAGGGCCATATTTCTTATTGAGCTCAAGATGAGCCTGGTATTGCTTGCCACTGAGCGCTAATCGGGCAAGCCAAAGATATGAAAACTTGGCTAAGAATGGCCCGGGTATATGATGTAGACGATACCATGCTACAATGGAAGAGGCGATGTACCAAGCAATGATGGCCAGAGCGACAGCCCACCAATGGTTGGATGTAAAGTGCTCAAGAAGCATATTGATGAGTTGTATTCGGTTTGATAAGGAACAGAGGAGATTGAACAACGTGAAGAATTGGTAGGGCTGGAATCATATACCCAGAGGCATGGTTTAAATCCCTCTCGGTGGCGGCGATAATCCCAGTTTCGGCAGCCCGGACTATGCAAGCTGACCTTTGGCTTTGATGCAGCAGTGATATATTACTGGAGTGTTTTAGAATGTTATGGGTCGTTGTGACTGTTCTGGTCTACCTGCATATCTAGCGCTGTGGCAACGAGATATTTCCTGGAACTCGCTCCGTTATCTACCCCTCCCGAATGAGGCCATCCATACTGAATCTGGAAATTGTACCAGGCAGTTCAATCCCAATAGTCATCATCAAGGCAAGCCCCATGTTTTGTTCTCAAACTTTATTGAACGCGGATATCCGAAATACGCGTCCTACTCATCACGCAGTGCAGCCGAGATTGCTTTCATGCCTCCTTCAAGCTCCTCCCGAGTAGGCCATCCATAGCCAAGCCTGAAAAAGCAATCCGACATTTCAAACCAATGACCAGGTCCAACATATGTCGCATGCTTATTCAGAAGCCTCTCGTAGAACGCCGAGAATCCACCTTTGGGCTCCTTCTTAATACGTGGAAAGCAGACAACGCCACCAGTCGGCTTGACCCATTCTAGCAGTTCCTCGCCTTCAATCCAAGACTCTACCATCTGAAGTCGAACCCTCATCTCATTCGTTGTGTCGCTCAAAATCTTCTCACGTCGGGAGAGGACATCGATTGCGATCCACTCGTTGATGACGCTGCCACTAATACTGATCTGTTCCTTTGCAGCAAGGAACGTTTCCTGAAGTGTCTTGTTTGTCGTAATGAGCCAGCCGATACGGACTCCAGGCATGCCAAAGGACTTTGACAGTGAGCAAACGCTCAGAACATGATCGCCCAGAGAGGCGGCAACAGGGAGCTTTTCGGCAAAAGCAATGTCCCGATAGGTCTCATCGACAAGCAGCAGAACACCCTTTTTCTTTGTGATAGCAACAAGTCTATCGAGTGCCTCGAGAGAGAGTGTGGAGCCGGTAGGGTTATGTGGACATGTCACCGAGACAAGCCGGGTGTTGGACTTGATAGCATCCTCAACCTGGTCGATGTTGGGCTGAAATTCATTCTCAAAAGTGACGTCGATGTATGAAATCTCGCATCCAACAGCCTTGGGAGTTTCCAGGTTGGTTGCGTAGTTGGGACGCACCACGACAAGATGATTACGCTCTGAGTCGGGCGTGCTACCCAATTGAGAGGTCGTGATGATGAACAGCGCCCCAGCAGCCCCTGAGGTGATAAGAACGTCGTCTGCACTCACGCCAGCGTCGTCGGCGATGAGCTTTCGCAGTTTGATCTCGCCGCGGTGTTCATTGTACAGGAGAGTAAGATTCGGAATCTTGATGTCCAGTGACTCCAGGGTCTGGTCGGTAATGGAGCTTTCGGAGAGATTGTACTTGATCTTGTCGTAGCCGTACTCCTCGGGCGACTCTATCTCGATGGGCATGCGCTCAAACTTCATTTTTTCGTGAGGTGGAGTAGGGTAGATGATTTGTATTCAAAGATTGAGAAACAGGATGCTTGGAGTACCTGATGGTTGTAAAAATTGGCAGAAACATTGTTGGCGAGGGCTGATAGCCTTGGATATATATATAAGAGTTTATGTTAATCGATCAAGGATGAATTGTAATAACACCGGGAGATTCATGACCATGGGCTGGCCAGCAAGTATCCCCAAGCTTTGTCAAGCTACTGGCGCTTCGACTTGCCTTCCCAGGACGGCTGCCATTGAGCCGACTGTATCCGTGCAAGATATCTCCCTTGGACCTGGTGTCGGTGGGGCTTATTAAACTCCCAGTCTGCTTTCCACGATAACAGAATTTCGGGAGTGATGATTACCCATGCTTCTTATACTGATTTGGGGAGACTCATCTTGACAATATAGGCCTCATCAAAGAGGTCCTCACTCTGTGAATGTAATGTGGCACGTTCACAATTACACGCCTACTTATAAAAGGGCTTCAGATTAAACTAATCATTGAAGGGTTATTCTTTGCAAGGAGAGGGCCTACGTTAGTAATACATTGCCTCCTGTTTGGAACACCAATTCCAGCCCATCATCATTACGAATAGACGGCGCGGCCCAACGGCTCTTTAGGAGCTTAATGACAGTACCACTATTTCCAAACCCTCCACTCTCTTCCCGAATTCTACATAGAAGTGACTCAAAAACATCCTGCAGGTTGGCTTCGGCCATGCAGCCAATGATATAGAGTGGCCAAACAAGTCCCCGGAGAGGAACGGATTGGGGCCAGTCCCTTAGCACGACGACTGACTCTAAAACCGCATCCTTGACTTCAGGAAGAGATGCACAGGGACCCGACACTATTGTGCTCGACAAGACTAATGATGCAAGTGCGAAAGTTTGCGAGACGTAGGGAGCCGGTGAAACATTGCCTCGAATATCCCCTCCTGCCTATTCATTTTGACTTGTTAGTTATGCAGCGTGATGATGCTATTAAGACTCACCTTTGCAGCTCGTCTCAATTCGGCGATGCCGTCTTGTAGTTTCTTCTCTATTCTTTGACCCCTCCTCACTAACTCCGGCACGCTCAAGGTCCCTTTCTGCTTCATATCCCTTTTCCAGGCATTGAGATGTGCCAAATCTCCGATTGCAATCATGACCCAGTTGTAACAGCCCATCAGGTCAGCCATTACGATACTTGAGCCTTCTAGCCAATGCCGATAAGGTATTCGTGGGACACGCCCCGTCGTTGCACAAGCCAATATGTCATGCCATAATGCTTCAGCCACGAGAAATTCGAGATCAGGTTCCAATTCATGATTATCATCAGCCGAGGTATTGATCGGAGATGGCAAATCATTTTCTGATAAAGATGAAGTCCGAAGCAAGGCGCCCGGTGAATGCATAGCGAGGACAGCCGTGACGGCGTCGAGATGCGGAACCCAATCGTACTCAGCACCATTGAACACCTATCAGATAAGATAATGAGTTATGCAGCAAGATAAAACTAATCCAGTGACCTACCTCGAAGCTAATCAATGTCAAACTTGCTGCTATAAACTCAGCAAGCTTAGCGCGATCGTTAAGAAGTGTCTCGGCCTCAGTATGCTGCGAGAGTTGACACAGCTCTCTTAATGCCATTGAGTGAAACTCAAATGCTTCCTGGTTATAAGAGCACCTCTTCTGTGAAGCATCTCGATGTAAGGTGGACAGTGCAAGCGCAGCGTGCGACAGCGAGCCGCCGTTGCTGAGACATGTGAGAAGCCAGCCTCTGTTTCCCAAGGATGACTTGAACTGGTAGTAAGGAAACTGCCAGACAAACACATGGTCGAGATAGTACATAATTAGGGATGCCAGCCTGGGGCATAAGACGTAAGGCGGAGTGGGATGTTGTGATGGAGCAACTGGCAGTGCAGCTCTGGATTCCCGATTTGAGCTGCACGTGAGGGGAAGGCTACTCTCAGCGTCGATAAGCGGTTCTGGGGATTCAAAATTATCATAATCATGATGTAAAGCTCGCTCTGGCAGCGACGGACTTGAAAGTTCAGTCGCACCTGGAGCTGGCGGTGTCTGGACCAGGGTCCGTCGCTCAGGCGATGATCGGCCTGTTGCATCTCGTCTAAGGCTATCGTTCCGATGACCCCTCCGAAGCTTCTTAAGATACAGTTTGACAGCTTTTTTTATTCGTTCAAGCTCTTGGTGCTCGGCGGCTGATCCGTCCATCCAGGCAGGCTTCGGGCCGTAGCCATGGCACGGAAGGCGTCGGTCAGTGCACTCCCTACACGCAGGGATTTGGAGGTCGCATTTCCGATGTCTGAGTTTGCATGTCCAGCAACCACTGGGGAATGATCTCATGATTGCTGACAGAGAGGGAGAAAAACGATGTACTTGGAGCAACTCGGACTTTGTGGAGCTTTTTGGAGGTCATGCTTCTCCACTATCTTTTTAGCAGACAAATCACAGCATGTTCTGGGCTCGAGACTCGGAGGCGCTTCGACTTGCCCTCCCAGGAAACTCTTTCTAAGCCTAGCGTAGCCAGGTTAAGTGCATGGCTTGGAGCAGCCAAATCTAGAATCTGTCAGTCAACAGAATTGCGAGCACGATTTAGCCCAGCCGATGCAAGCTTTTGACCCATTCCAGCCTGTGGCTTTCTCAAGATCCTGCTTAGATGCAGTGAGCCATGGCATGTCGAGTCCAAAGTTAAAAAGCAAGCTCACATAATCACAACGACATCAACCGGATGATTTGTTATACAAATGCATTATTTACTGGCTAGCTATAAATTGCGCGATATTCTAGGTCACGTAACTTGTTGTAGTTCAAGGATCAGCTATAATTTGGAGAGGTGCTACAATTGTCAAATCCCCTTTCTTGAACCCAAGACGCAAGCAAACATCATAAGTCCTAGAAACAAGACAGGAATGGAATGTCGGCAAAAAGGTCTTGTTACCGGCCAAGACAGACAATGGTAGCTGCAGCGTAGAGCTGTGAAACTCCACAGACGACCTCCCTGGAGGTTTGTCCTCTAGTGTATGATTACCATGTCGTGTCCATGATATTTGCGGACAGTCGACGGCCAACGCAATGGTCACAACGAATGGTTGCTTGAGGCAAGGCTTTTCATCCTGATCAGGGAATGCTTGGTATGGGTCGGCTTGATGCCAAGTGTAGGATCGGAGGGAAAGAGACGTGCTATCTAGTTTCGGGGGCGTGATCCCATCGATGTCAGGATTGAATGTCAATGTGACATCAATGACCGTGGGTGCGATGGCGGTTCCATACGCTTGGAGATGAAGTGGTTCAGGCTGCATCGCTGCGGCGCTGATGGTTCCAAACGGACGCTTGAGCGAATTACCCCGAAGAGATTTCGTGCCTCGCAGCTTATATCGCGGGCTTTTCAGCGATACATGGAGAGGCGGGCTCTCGCTTAATCTTGGAATGAAGCGTATGGTTCTCTTGGCTGTAAAGACTTGACTGTTACCCGTATTCAGGGACGAGTTCGATGTAACGCAGGCATTGATTCCATATTCAACCTTGACGACCCCAGGACTCATGTCATCTCGATCCCAATCTCTTCCTACTGCTGGAGGGAGCAATAAATGCGTGTCCGTGACAGTCGTTGATACGGCATCGTGTGCGCACGCCGTGGAGTCCAGTTGATCGGGTAAAGTGAACTGAAAAGGTATTTCATACGAGCCATTTTTCTTGAGCGTTGTTCCGACCAATTCAAGGATATTTGGGGAAATCAAGTCCATCTTCAGAAAGCGGTGTGTCGTCGTAGTTGTCAATTTTTGTCCGACTGTGCGAATAGTCGTGACACCATCAAGGGAGATGGTGATGGAGGAAGCGCAGATATCAGCAGTCAGTGAAATAGCTAGATAACCTTGCACAAGAGATCCAGAAGAGTAGATTTTGGCAAGGTAATAATCAGCGAGTTTTATCTCGAGCTTGCAGGATCTCCGCCAGTTGAGGACTTTTGACGCTGCCTTGGAAATGCCCAGCTCCTCCATTTGGTGGCTCTGCCGAAGAGACATCATTGAGGATTGGGGTCTGTATCGATAATGGACTCTTGATATAAGTGATTGCTCGATTTCCTTTACAAGTGGAGGGCTTTTCTGTGATAAGGTAGATAGGCTAAAAGAGACTCCAGCCCCGAGGCACAAAAGCAAAAAAGACCAATGAACACACACGAGGAGGGGTTCTCTATAAGTATAGAAACTATTTCTCCGACGCTTCTCCTTGCGATTTAATTTTACATAATAATTTTACTAAGCCAACAAGTGCCCTGGTAATGCTGACTTGCTACTGACGCGCCTAGGTAACTCGCGAATTATTGAGATTAGCAATAAGAGAGCGGTATCCTCCACGATACAGAAATATACATCTTCTACATTTAAGAGGCTTTAATAATACTATGTACAACAGCAGGGTTACACCAAGACCTTATCGATATAAGTTCCGAGCTCCTTCAAGCCATCAACCAACACATCCGTCTCACAGACATAGCCCATACGAACATACCCCTTGAAGTCTGTATCACCTCCAAAACAGCGAGATCCCGCAACAAAGAGGAGCTTAGCCTTCTCCAACAAATCAAGACAAAGCTTGACATCATCCACAGGATCCCCATTCTTGTCATTAAAGCGGATGAACGCCGTAGTGCCGGCCTTGGGCTCTACCCATGAACAAACAGACTTGTACTGTTCCAAGAATTCCTTGAGGATGGCTGCGTTTGTCCTGGCGAGGGCGATATTCCGCTGTACCAAGGCGGGCTTGACCTCGGGTGACAGGGCAAACCTGGCAATTTGATCGTCAATCTGGGAGACGCTGATGGTGGTGTAGTCGCGTGCGAGCATGATGGCAGAGATGATGGACTGATCTCGGCTGGCGATCCATCCGACGCGGATGCCTGCTAGGGCATAGCCCTTAGACATTGATCCTGTTGCAATGGTCTTGTGGTACCCTAGTGTCGTCACTGGCTTGGGCACTTCAGTGTGATCGCCACCAGATGCACCGCCATGGAAGAGCGGTCGGTACACCTCGTCGGAGAAGAGGATGATACCTTTGTCCTCTGCAGCCTTGGCGATACGGTTGATAACACTGCTGGGGATTGGTGCACCAGTTGGGTTATTGGGGTTGTTAATGATGATCATCTAACCATGTCAGTATCTAGGGTCGAACGTAAAAACAGTGGGCAGTAATCCGTACCTTGGTGTTTGGCTTGATCAGACCCGCTAGTTCATCCACATCAGGCACAAAGCCATTCTCCTTCTTCAGCTTCCACAGAGTCACTTCTGCCCCGAGACTGCGTGGAGTGTCATAGAGCTGCTGATACGTCGGATAGACACAGATGACATGGTCACCAGGACCTATCAGCGTATACAGGGCCAAGAAGTTGGCGCCTATCGCGCCCTGAGTGACGATGATATCTTCGGGCGCCAACTGCACGCCCTCAGTGCTACAGTGGGCAGCGATGCGCTCGCGAAGAGTCTGAGATCCTGGGATCGCGCCATACGTGAGCTTGATGCTCGTGTCGATGGGGCTCTTGGCGGGGCCGCTGGACATGGCGACCAAGTCGTCGATGGAGACGGAGGCAGCGCATGTCTCGGCAACGTTGAGGACGCCTGGAGTTGTTTCATAGGTATCCATCCATTGCTCCACGGCGAAGGGGGTGATGCGAACCATGGTGAATGCTTAGATGGCACGTGTATGTATGTTCTGGTGTGTGTTTGTTTGTTTGGTCTGCTGGTCGAGTTGAAGGCTCTAGAAGGGATGTTTAAATATCCGATTCTATCGCTAGACTGGATAGTGGTCTACGCCCTTGATATGATGGATGTCAAGATCGAGCAGGGCCCAGACGTTTGACGGATTGTCTATTGGTCGATGGCCACTAGGTCAGCCGGCGGCGTCTGTAGAGGCCCACTCGCGTCCTCGGCATGTGCCGGGATGATCTGTAGACCCTCGTTGATGATGCCAAAGACAGGTAGCGCCGCTTACTTTGCTTTTTTTGGCTTAGACTAGTCCCCAGCTTTTGCAACTCGGAGTTTCTAAGCATCTCCACTCTAGGGTAGTGGAGCCAGCGAAGACGGACATGACTGATGATAGCTCCATTTTGCAATTTCGCCGCGTAATATACTACAATAAGACATGTATTCCGTCTAGGAGGTAAAGGCGGAGGTGCCACTGTGAATTATATAATCTCAATACGTTGTGATATTTTGTGAATCTTGACTAAACAAAAATCCGAGTTTGACAAGCCTTTTCTCCAACCCATCAAAATTATCCCAAAATTTCCTCTCATTCTGGCCTCCTACGCTTCATCATGTCCGACTTTCAAGCAGTTTACACGGCTGACGCATGTGCGCCTCTCCCTCAGTTCTCCCAAGCCGTCAAATACAATGGCATGGTCTACTGCAGCGGGTCCATCGGCATTGATCCCGCAACCGACGATCTGGTCTCCGGTTCTGTCACGGACCGAGCTCGCATGGCGCTTAAAAATCTTCAGGCCGTGCTCGAAGCTGCTGGCAGTAGCCTGGGCCGAGTGGTGAAGGCCAATGTCTTCTTGGCTGACATGAAGGATTTCGGCGCCTTCAATATCGCGTGGGATGAGGTCTTTCCCAATGAACCAAAACCTGTCAGTGATATTCACATCCAAGTGTGAGAGTTGACTAACATTCACGTCTACAGTGCCGAACGTGTGTCGCTGTCCACCAGCTACCTTTGGACACTGATGTGGAGATTGAGATGATAGCTAGCTATGAGTTATAGTAGTGTAGTTAGTTCCAAATACATAGCCGAGGCTTCTCTTCTCCTTTATTCACTAGCCCGGTCTCTCATGCTATTTCTGAGGTGCGGAAGTCATCATGAATGATGCATAACATTCCGATGACTCATAAATGGCATTAGATACTGCCCTCTGAGAAATCGATCGAGTTACAAAAGTCTCAATATTTATTCGTCACCAGGCTCGTCATGCTTAAATTCAGAGGAGGCGTGATCAGCTTTGAAATAATATATAATCTGCCTCATTTAAGAACACTAATAGCAGTCTTCCTCCCCTTAACCTTCCTCTTCAAGCTCAGACTTCTTCACCGGCATGGGCTTTTGCCACCACCATAAACAAATTGGGCTCTCGTTCTCGGTGATGGCATAACTATGCATGGTAAACCCCTTCGCTTCTTTCAACATTCTTTGATGAGCCTCGGGTGTGACTGAAATTCCGATCACAAATACAGCTGTGATACCTGCAGAAACTTTAAGTCCAGCTACCTTTTCCTGGTCCTCTTGGAGTCCAGTAACAAGCTGTCCAGCTGAACTTTTCTTGGTCGTTTTGTCCTCCTTCAGTTGACCCGGGTTCTGGGTATCATTCACCATTCGAGGGCCTCTCTCACATTTCAGCTCGAACACCACGCCGCCTGGCCCGGAGATTTCAAGATCGGCTTTGAGCGAGTCCTCCTCGAACAGGTGGGATTCTCGGCTGATGAGTATGTTGGAGCCCTGGTCGTACTTATAGGTATGGTCACGAGTTAGGACCCATGCCAGCTCGACTTGCGACCAGCCTTCCCATCCGCCGTTGGTTGAGCGGGCGTATTCGATCTCTTGGCTTTTGGCAAGAATCCAGTTTGAGATGGAAGTGAGAATAGGGTTGGACTCTCTCAGCCCATTTTGCGTCGCGCCGTTACCTTCCATGGCTCTGGAAAGACGATTTTTACCTGAAAAGGTCAGTAAAGGATAGAAGCGATGTTTCTTTGTGTGCATACGGAGTATAAGTGTGTTGACTTTTTTAAACCAGTGCCTAGAGATAAAAGCTGGTTCTTCTGTGGTATTGTAGTATCATAAATGACTACGAATTGCAAAAGAACGAGAATAATGATTAAAGTTAATGATCTCTGTCTGATAATTTGATTCCTAAGTGAAAGCTACAAATTTATATTAAAACTTTACTCTTGAGTACAATATTGCCGCAAAAGGTACCGAATACATACCCACAGCGGCAGGAATCCAGACCACTGCAGACAACAGCTGAATATCAGCTCAGTTGTCTCAGTTCAACATTCCCGAGAACTTGATCTGTCCAGTAAACCGCACACGAAGAAATCAGTTGACTTTCTACAAGGGGGCCATGTCCAATAACAGGCAATAACTACAGTTGTGGCTGCACAGCGGCATGTGGGGACGGCCCGGGCGGGACAGCCCATTCAGGTCCAGACCAAGAATGGCTGGCTGGGGCTACTTTTGGGTTTAGCATAGTCGATAGTTTCTCAACATTCAAAATCAATATCGACCAGCCTGGCTGGCTGAGTCTCTGGTAGCAATAATTTATGAACCAGGAGTGATCAGATATAATGCATTCCTGCTATATCATTCGCTAATATACGAAGTATTGTTTCTCAGTATTGGACAAACGACTGAATTCGTGAAGGCTTGTTCAATATCTCCGTTGAGTACCGCCAATAATTCATTTTTCCGTTCAATCCACTGTCAGACTGTACTCTAATGTCTCAGGTAATCTCTAATGAGAAAGGCCCATTTTAATTGCTAAAGCGACATCATTGGGTGACGGATCAAGACCCTCTCTCGAAGCTCACTGTCTGAACGGTGAGTCGGCCGCCCGAACCTCGGTTGGTTATCTTACATCCTATTTTGAAACCCGTATCCTTCATCTCATTGGGTATATAATGACTGTAGTTGCATCTGGCCAATTTAGTATCATTCTGTTCTCTCAACTTACGAAGTATCATCATTCCAAATATCCTATCCCAGTGTCAAGATGTCTGCTGCCCAAAAAGAAGAAGCAAAGCTTCATGATGAGGCAATGTCCTCGATCTCTAGCGTGAGCACTCTCTTGCGGCAGGCCATCGAAGCTGCTATGCCGGTCGCGCCAGAACAGTACATGACCATTGCCGTTCCCGGTACCGTTATCGATCTTGAAGACTACGAGAACGGAGGAGAGTTTGTCTATGACCTTTCCAAGCATGCCTTGCCACCGACGAGCGTCCGCCAGGCTGAAGGTCGCTTGGTGGATAGCATGATGCCTATTGCCAATATTATGGTGAGTCTTTCTCTGTCGAATATCCTAGCATTGTTGATTGCTAATCTTTTAGATTGGCAATACTGGCAAAAGCGTTGCCCGGAGCTACTCTCGAGCCTTGGATGCCCTACTGCCTGCCAAGGCAACAATCTCCAGCGGCAACGGCGCACGAAGTCCTGGGGAAAGCCACTATGATGCTGCCATGAAGTTTTTAAGACAGAGAGACTCGAATGGCAAGACTGCTGTGGATCTCTATCGTGAGAAACAACAGGCTTGGTGTCAAGCTCAGGCGGCCTGGGATAAGGCCAAGATTCAAGCACAAGGTATGGAGTTCTTGTATCATGATGACCACATCATGTAACTGACGGAGAGAAACGCAGAGGATGCCGAGAAAAAGTATCCACCAGCTGCGGGCGATGACTTTCTCGCAAAGCAAAAGCAGTATATCGCCGACTGGACCCAGATGAACTACATGATGTTCAGAACCGAAACACAGGGAGCTTGGATGGACTGGGTAGTTAACGGCCAGAAGTACAATGTCGACTTTAACTTTGGTGTTGTCGATGTTGATTCTATCATGAGCCAGATCGAAGACAGCAAGGAATCTCTCCGAAATTCGACGTTGCCTGACGAAACAGGTGCAAGCGATGTTTATGGAGTCAGCCTAACCCCAGCCCGTTGGGCAACCTACTGCAAGCGAAAGGCTGAGGGCTGGTATGACCGCAACGGAACATACACGCTTGGCGAGCTGGATTCCGAGATTGCACGCCTAACCACCTTAGCATCCTCATACACCGCCGCCCAGGAACTCATCAAGGATCACAAGTATCCTGCAGATACTTCGACTACGCCTCCTGCTATAAAACAGCCTACAGCGCCCCAAGTTTCTGACGCGGAAAAAGCTTTGGAAGCCAGTTTGTCTACTCTTTATACTGCTGAGGGAAGCTCAGGTGGAGTTCAGCCACCACCTGCCCCGACAGGTCAAACTGAAGCAGACAACTCCAGCACTGGACTCACGCCGGCCCAGAAGACATTAGCCGCCGCTAGGGCCGCCCTCTTCAAGTCGCAGCAGGCCCGCGACCAGTCTGCCGCTGAATGGGACAGCTATGATATGGCGACTATGCAAGGTGATGCCGCCACGCAGGTATCGACTTGGATCACAGCGAAGCAAAATGTCATAACAAAACAACTAGCTGCACTTACAACACTTCGTGCTACGAAGGCTGCGAGTTGTCCTCCCACCGTTTCTATCATCACAGGAGCAACGGCTCCAGACGCTACTGATCCAATATCAGTAGGTTCAACAACCGTTGCGCCCCAAGGTTCAGAATATGCCAACCCGGTCTTTGGTATCAATCGCGACGGGACCTTGAATACAGATAAGCCGGCCACCTCAAGCAGCAAGACACAGGGCCAGAATGATGCTATGGACTCTGATCCCTGGACTACAATCTCCTTCTCCTTCTCTGCAGCTGATCGAAACAAGGTGGCCAACTCTAAGGACAACGGGTTCAGTACAGGCGGTTCATTCGGCTTTGCTCTTTGGGGCGCCGGTGGTTCCTACTCACACGACTCAGCACATTCAGACATGCAGGACGATATGGCGTCCTGTGATGTAAGCGTGTCCTTCTCGGCCCTCGTGGTCGACATTGACCGTCCTTGGTTACAGGCTGAGATATTCAGCGATGCCGACCTCGACATAGCTGAGGATGTGCTCCTTAGTCCTGGTGCATCTCGTCTCAAGGCGGCCATCGCAACGCAGGAGACGAAGCTAAATCCCGAGTTTCCTGCATACCCGACTTCGTTCATCCTCGCTGCAGACACAACCATTGATTTTTCTGGCTCGACCAGGCACATCCAGGAGTACTTCAATTCCAAGGCGACGTCGAGCGATACATCCGTTGGCTGGGGGCCTTTCAGCACTCATGTCAGCTCTCATCATGCAAGCTCTCATAGGCATGTTCAATGCCAAACTACTGCGACTGGCTGTAAACTCTCTTTTGGTGCTCCTCAGATTATTGCTTGGGTCAGTGAAATCCTTCCTGAGCTGCCACGGGCCAAGTATTCAAACCCCCTCTGGCAGGGAGCAGGTGCTGCGATTTCGGGATAAGCCAAGGGTCTTGACATATAATCTTATACTCTAGGCCTATAAGTAGTAGTAGAAATAGCTTTTGGTTTCAATCCTTAACTGATATTTGTAAATACCGTGCCAAACTCATGTTGTTATATATCGGCTACCCTAAGATATAGACATTGAGATTGAGACATAGCTAGTTCAGCGTAGTCAGGTAGTGCCAAAGAGGTAGCTAACCTTCCCAGCCATTTAGAATGATCCACCAGTGACGACTTTTAATGGGAATGTCCTGAACCACAGCAGCTTCCACTCATTGCCTCCCTCGCCAACTTAGCACGAGTCAAAGGTCGTGCAGCAGGAAGCAGATCTCTTCCCATCAAGTCTGGCAGTGGCTTTCGAGCATTCATCTTATGCGTAGAACGAGTCGCAATCTTAGCAGAGTAGATGCTGTTCAGCCAATGAGCCAGGCGGTAACCGCCCTTGGCAATCTGCAACTCAATGGTTGGGATCACAGAGTTGTAATATGTCGGATAGAGATCGCCTGTCTGCAAGGCTGCAGCACCATTGGGCATGACAACGGTGCAGACATAAGCATTAGCATCTGAAGCCCAGGCCGTAGCTGATGCGATGGGATCAGTCACGTCGCTGTCTGCGATCCAGGAAGCAGCTTTGGACTTGTAAGAGCCAGACACGATATCAGAGATGAGTGTGTTTGCCCACGATTGCGCGTCGGTCAGAGCGTGGCCACCGATCAGCTTCTCGGGCATGTAGGTGTCCCAGTCTGAATGCAGATTATCACCAGAGTACCCGTTAAAGGTGACCTTGATATCATTTCCGCCAACTTCGTAGGCCTCATCGTGCAGTGGCTGGGTGATATCACCCAAAAAGTGGACGAGGAATTTGAGAGCCTCAGCCTTGTTTGCTTTTGTCAGACGGCTATCTCCTACACGTTGAGTGTAGTTGGCAACAGCGGAGATGGAGCATCCAGAACTTCCGCAGTCACGGTCATAGTCGACATTGCAGTTTGTAGGCGGGCTGTCCTCTGCATCGATAAAGTGTAGAGGGGCAGACCATTTCCCAGCTGCCGTCGTGCGGTAGGTATCAGCCCACGAGGCGATGTTGGCAAGGTATGAGTCTGAGGTATCGCCCAGAACACCCTGTGCCCTATTCTGATATCAGTACATGTGAGCTAGATAGCGCAGTGGTAAACGCTCACCAGGTGGCAACGTCATCGTCGAGGAAGTGCTGGGCAATGTAGGCAACAGTGGCATGGCCCAAAACACCCCAACCATGAACAGCGCGGATGGCTCCAGAGGCCAACAGGAGAGATTTGAGCATCATGATTAAGCCAGAAGATATTTGAATAGATCCTATTACTATACTTGCGAAAGACTTGGACTGACACTATATACATAATCCGCAACTGTACAGTCGGTGACCTGGCTTAGTTGAGCGACCGACATACGGGTTCAATTGTCTAAATCTGGTCTTATAGCCGACTTCAGTCTGATGTGCCGGACAAAGGTCCTTTGATAAATGCTGTTAAGCGCTACTGCTCGGCACAGAATTGCCGGCACGTTTTGTAGATAGCCCATTGATAGGTAAATACCAGAAGGCCTGAAACACCTAGTTAGGGAGGTAGGTATTCTATTCGAAGATCACAAGTTGAGTGACATTATTTACCTGCCCAAAGAAGTATAATTCATCTCTAAACTATAGAGCGGAGTGCTCCGTACTCCGTAGGTTCAGTGCAATAAGAAAGGGTCTTTATCTTATCTTCTGATAGTTATCTACAAACTTGACTGGCCGGCTAATCGGCATGTCGATAGCAGGGATAATCGCAAGTAGTTGCAGATCTCTTTTCATTATCGCACAGCCATTGGATATCGCTCTCAAAAGCCGAGGCCATAGTGCCCAATCCCAGAGCAGGAATCAACAAGTTATTCCGCCCATAAAACAGTGCATTGAATTTCCACGTTCAACCTCTCATTCGGCAAAGCCGCAACCTGTATACAGGTCCTCGCAGGCGCCTTGGTCTTGTCCGGCCATACCTTATTCCACTCCTTGTTCATCCCAGCATAATCCTTCATGTCGGTCAAGAAGACAGTAGCGTTGACCACATTCTGCAGTCCACATGCGCCGTTTGTTGCACCGTCAATAATGGCTCCGATGTTCTGCAGCACCGCTTCTGTCTGCAGGGAAATGTCAAGGTGGTGCGTTCCGTCGGCGTCTGTAGTGCAGCCGACGACTGTGTTATCGCCACGACGCGATGAGGTGCCAGAAACGAAAATGGTTTTGGCTGATTGTTGTATTATTCGAGCGTGGGGATAGTTGGCGAGCGATTGAGCCCTTTCAGCGGGGAGAAAGAAAGGTTCGCCGTTCCGTGATGCCATCTTGAATATCTTTGTTGGTCGATACAGAGAATTCAAAATTATGTCAGAGAGTCAATCACTGATATGCACTCAGAGGAAGTAGAGATCTGATAAGAAATAGGAACGCGAGAATTATGATGCATTGTAGCCAGTCAAAACTCCGCGGGGCTGCCAGGCAATGTACTTTAGTGGTGGCTACCCGCTTGCCGACGCTATCTTGACTGACCCGGGATTCGGGCCGCGACCTTCTTCCGTGACCATGACATCGATCGTCGGCGGTTGAATCGGTGTCTTTACCGGTTTTCACTGTCTTCAATATGGAAATTTTCGGTTTCTGGTTAAATACATTGCAGCAAATGTGTACCCTTACCTAGCCGACCAGCAAGCAGAGCAAGCACAGAACCGACCGCACAAATGCCGGACTCTCCCATTAAAACTGCCTGGCAGTTCCAGACCTTGGAGTCTGTCGAGCGCTTCATCTCCCCAGACAGCTTGTCAGCGCAACTTTCTCTACAGAACTATGTCTCCAATGAATTCGATACATCTTTCGCAGCGAATTACGTTGATTCCATAAATCCCAAGACCGGCAAATCTTTTGCTAGGGTCCCGATCAGCAGCACTGCTCAGGTTGACCACGCGCTGCAGGCCGCTACTGATGCGTTCAAAACATGGTCCAAAACGACAGCAGCCTGCAGGTCCAGCCTGCTTGAGCGCGTGGCGTGTTTGATAGAAGAGAATAAGGAACTACTTGCTGTTTGGGAGAGCATTGATCAGGGCAAAACTCTGGCCAGGGCGAGAGTCGAAGTAGATCGGGCTGCGACAAATTTCAGGTGAATACCAGGGAACTGTAGACAAAGATATTTCACTAACTTGACCATTGTTTAGATATTTCTCGACTTTTATTCTGCACCAAGAGAACGCCGTGAGGATGATCGATGGAATCGCTCTCACCTACGAGCACCGCTCACCGACTGGCGTGTTTGCGCTCATCTCTCCGTGGAATATGCCTTTATACTTGCTGACCTGGAAGATCGCGCCTTGTCTTGCCTTTGGCTGCACAGCGGTCGCGAAACCTTCAGAGTTCACCTCCATGTCTGCATTTCTACTCTGCGAGATATTCCGGCTCGCAGATATTCCACCTGGTGTTATTAACATAGTCTTCGGTGACGGGGCTACTACAGGCTCGCGACTTGTACAGAGCCCGCTTGCCAAGGGCGTCTCTTTCACTGGAAGTACGGCAACGGGGATCAAGATTCGTAGAGATACGGCGGACCAGATCTACAAGCACATTTCCCTTGAGCTGGGTGGCAAGAACCCAACCTTGGTCTTTGATGACGTGGATCTCGACAAGGCAGTCCAAACAGCCGCAACAGCGGCTTTTGAAAACCAAGGAGAGGTAACACATGCCGATTTTATATGCCTTGGATTCTCAACACTGACATCATTAGATCTGCTTATGCGGTTCTCGCATCTACGTCCAGTCGCGTATCTACGATTCATTCGTCACTTCACTCAAAGCATATGTCGAGGCAAATTACAAATGTGGCGATCGTACAGGCGCTGTAGCCTCATTACAGCATTATAACAAGATTGTATCGTATCTCGCACTGGCAAAAGAGGAGAATGCCACTTTCATCACGGGATCTGTGCCGCCACTCGAGCCCAGCAGCGGCTACTGGGTAGAGCCAGTAATTTTGACCGACGTCAGTACATCGTCGCGAATCATGCAGGAGGAAATATTCGGCCCCGTCGTCACTATCTCCAGGTTCGAAACCGAAGAAGAGTGTGTTCAGCTGGCGAATGATAGCGCGTATGGACTTGCTGCCGTTCTCTTGACCAAGGATGGTGCGCGGATGAGACGTGTCGGTGAGCAGCTTGAGGCGGGGCTCGTTTGGGTCAATTGCTGGTTGGTCAGGGAGCTCAGTACACCTTTTGGTGGGATGAAGAACTCCGGTACGGGGCGAGAGGGAGGAAACTACAGTCGAGATGTTTTTACTGTCGTGAGGACTCTCCACCTGCCAATGTAGGGCCTGTCCCAGTTAATGGGCTACTTTAGATCTGGTATGTCACGATCAGAGAAAGTGATATCTTCTTGGTAGATGATGAGTGTGCGATTATCCCGATCGCATAACTTGCCATGATAATCAAGTTCTAGAAGAATAACTGCATTACTTCGCCTAGCCCATATTCCCAATCCTTTATCGCGCACTTACAACACCCATCTTCATGCAACAAGAGGGCTAACTAACAGTTTGGTTTGTTTGCGCTAGTATTGTCCCAAGGAATGATTCAGACAGAGCAAAGCTGATTATGTGTCAACCTCAGGAAATACGCATATTCTATTAGCGTATATAATAAATATGAAATACGGCAATTGAATAGCATTTCTATTGAATCGGAGATTTCCTAGAGTACAGGTAATGTGACTTCGGCAATCGGCCCGCTTCGTTGGGGGGATCGGATATGGATAAACTCTATTAGCTCGGCATTGATGATCCTTCGTAACAGACCTATATAACTACTTGAAGAAGCTCTAAATCCTCCGTCAGCAGACATCTACCGATGGAATCTCGCGAGAGTGATTGGCCATGTTCCAAGTTTACGTTGCAGTCGGACGGAATGTGTCCAGCGTGCATTGGCTGGCATAGAAGTTAGATCATGGTTCCATCCCCACCTATACATCCGCGGGCCGCCCGTCGGATAATGAACTGTCTAATCTCTGCGGTGAATAGCCACGCGGTCAGTAGCTAAGCCTTTCCGAAATGATAAAACATATCAAAAATGCCAAAAATGCATGTCCAAAGAGATATCGGGGCAGTACACCAGACTTGGCTACCACTTCAAGATCATTTTCACACGTTTTCACAATGGCAATTGACCCACTGACAATGACCACGCATTGCAAGGGGTGCCTCAATGGCATTAAACCTGAAGGCAGACACTCATCTGGGACGACCGACAGTAAATTCTATCGCATTGACCTACATACCCATGTTATGCCACGGACCTTGCCACAACTATCTGATTCTGAACAAAATGGCACACAATCCAACTCATGGATTGAATTGAGGCCATCACGGGTGGATGGAGAATCAGTTGATATCTATGTCGATTCCAAGCATTTCCGAACCGTTCAAGACAACTGTTTTGATCCGAAAGTACGCCTGAGGGATATGGACCAGTCTGGTGTCCACGTCCAGGTATTAAGCACAGTTCCGATCTTGTTTTTCTACGATAAGCCAGGGAAATTGGTTGCCCAATTAGCCCGGGCACTCAATGATCACCTGTCGCAGGTGTGCACACAATACCCGACCAGATTCGTCGGTCTAGCGACGGTTCCGCTCCAGGACGTGCAAGCATCTGTTGAAGAGCTCAAGAGAGCAAAGTATACCCTCGGACTCAAGGGCGTCGAGATTGGAACTACGATTGGTGATATGAACCTCGACGACTCTAGATTGGATCCATTTTGGGCTGCCTGTCAAGAGCTAGATATGCCAGTATTTGTTCATCCGCTGGGATACTCACTGCTCAAAGAGAATGAACATCGATGGGGTCAGTATTGGTCTTCGTGGCTAATCGGAATGTATGTCATTATCCTTTCAATGGATGCGTATTCCAAGCAAGGGCTAACTGATTTATTACTAGGCCCTGTGAGACCGCCCTATCGATGCTGGCCTTGACATCTTCCGGTCTCCTACTACGATACCCACGATTGCGCTTCTGCTTTGCTCACGCAGGGGGGGCATTCCCAACCCTGATGGGAAGAATTGAACACGGATACAATTGCAGGCCAGACTTGGTTGCTTCAAGAGCGGGCGGTCGAAGTCCTTCAGATCACCTTAGCTCAGGTGACAATCTATGGATAGACAGCCTGGTCCATGACCCAGACCTCCTTGCATATCTCTGCAAGAAGATAAGAGTGGATCGCATTCTCATGGGAAGCGACTATCCTTTCCCACTTGGCGAAGTCCCTGAAGCAGGCAAGATGTTGACTTCTGACGGATCACTCTCTGAGTTTCTGTCAACGGAACAACGTGCAATGATGCTAGCTGGAAATGCCATCGACTTTCTGAAGTTGGATGAAAGATTCCAGAATGCCTATAAAGATAGCTTGAGAGACCTCTTAAATAGAGACTGTAGCGATATGGCTAATTAACTTGTATATAAAGTTTAAATATTTTATTTATATTTCAATATCTTAAATTAATATTAAAATGTTTATTTTAACTCTAGCTATATTTACTTTATAATGTATTCTAAGCTTTTAAAATACCCTTTACTTTAAGTATTTCCCCTAACACATGGAGCTTTACTGGTTTCGAAAGAAACATATTAAATCCACTTCCGCTTGCCTCCTTTTGTGCCTCTTCTGTAGCTAGGCCGGATATTGCAAACATCAAAACACCCTCTTTAATTCCCTCACGGCTCTCAAAAGCCCTAATTAATCTCGCCGCCTCAAACCCGTTCATTACTGGCATTGAGATGTCTGACAGAACACAGACAAAGTCTCCTGGTGACTGTGTGTATTTCTCCACTGCCTCCTTTCCATTCATGGCTTTTTCGTATCTGATTTTGAGTTTTTTCAGGTATGCGGCGAGGATCTTCAGGTTTATGTGATTATCTTCGACTAACAGTATTTTCGGGGTGTCATCAGGAGCGATCGGCTCTTGTTCTGTCGATGGTTCCACGGCCGTACTACTAGCAGCGCCATCACTTGCAACTGGACCGCTAGGAGGCTCTGGGATTGGTATTGCACGACTGGTGTCGTCCGGGTTTGATTGTGGAGGAAACGAATAGCTCGCATTTCGACCGGGCGCCGGGCGCCGAGTAATCACTGGACTGCTGCTGCCGGGGACGGGCGGAGTGGCGTGAGGCTCCTCATCCGATGTCCAACGACTGTAGGCGAGTGATAAGGTCTTTGCAAGTTTTCTTGGACCGAGCCTACATGTTATGATTGTTAGTTTTGAACAGTGCATAACTGCCGAGTCAATGATCAACTTACGGCTGCGATACAAACTCGAAAACACCTTTCCAGCCGGCCGCATGCGAATCCATCATTCTTTCGTAGGCGGCGAGGGCATCCTGGCATATAACTACATTTGGAATCAGAGCAAGGGAGTCCGTGTACTGTATTATAGCCGGTAAAGCATCCTGGGTCCAGAGTATGAGATCTGGGTTCCTCGAGTTGTCATCTTCCGCTAGAAGCTCAAGCTTCAGCCATTCTCTGCAGATATGATCCAAAGAATCTCGCAGGGCAGAGCTGTGGTTGGGGCTGGATACGATTCGCACACAAAGTCCCGCCAGATCCTGGACTTGATCCTTGAACCTGGTTTGAGCCCCCGAGTAATCAGATGGAACTTTGGGGGATTTGGGTCTCTCGAGGGGAAGCAGAACAGTAACTGTTGTACCGACACCAACTTGGCTTTCAATCGCTATCTGGCCTCGGAATTGCTTGACAATTTGCTTGACGAGGCTGAGCCCAATACCGGTCCCTGGGGACAGATCATTCTCTTGACTGAAGGGCTTGAAAATTCGCGTCTGGAGATAGTCCTGGCCAATACCTTTGCCTGTATCTTTGACCATGAAGCAAACAACCTGTTCCGGCCTGCGACGCCTGACAGTAGAGACCTGCTGGGTGAGCGAGATGGTGATAGTCCCGTGGGACGTGTACTTCAACGCGTTGCCAACAATATTCATGACAATGCGACGGACAGCTCCCACGTGGAAGCGGTATAGCCAATCGCACCCAGAGTCAAGGGAGAGGATGACGGTGATGTTTCCAAAACTAAAACTCGTGCCCGCTGGTTGAGTGGCTCCAGGGCTGAGCTGGTCCATAGCTTCAAGATAGTCTGACGCCGTGTTGGCTGCATTGTCTGCATGGTGTGAGGTGCTGCCTCGGTGCGGCAGTTGCTGTTGATGAGAAACATGCTGATTGATGGATTTGTGCTGGAAATTAAACCCAGCGAAGACACTCTCGACCACGTCCTCTACCAGGTCGTCAACTAAATAATCGCTCACGAGAACCTTCTTGCCCAGATGCTGTGACCCGGGAATATTAAAATGACTCGTCGGCTGAACGCCCGTGACTTTCTCGTTTGAATCTGAGAAATTGTTAACTCTCGAATAATCTAGAAGATGATCTATAGTGTCGAGCAACGTTCGCGAGCATGTCTCAATGGTGTGCGCGATGTTGGTCTGGAAGACGTCGAGCTTGGTATCGGCCATGAGCTCCGTGCTCAGCAGCACGCCGTGCAGAGGAGACCGTAATTCGTGAGAGAGTGATCCAAGGGCATCTGCTTTGATCTTTGCAGACTGCAGAGCTTCAAGCCGCGCAACCTCAACTGCAGCAAGAGTTCCAAAGCCGCGCAGGTAGCTTAGTTCCCCCTCGACGGTGAACGTGCGCGTGGGAGCGTTGGTATAAACCAGCCCGCTGGCACGCCATCGTTCTTTCGTGGGGTCCCAGACAGGGAAGAATGCTACGCTGCGGGCGCCTGGAAATGCAGCCGAGATGATTCGACCTTCACGTAGGCGCGACAAAGGCTTCCGTTGCAGTTTTCTGTCTGGCGAGGACGACGGAGTTCCTCGGCCACTTTCTGCCCGTGGCATCCCGGAGGATGGATCATCCGACGACGAGTCGGACGTTTGAAGCTCCCCATCGACATTGAACAAGAAGACCTTGCCTCGAGGATATTGGGTCAACATTTTCTTCATAAACCTCTCGCTCAGCGCTACCGAGCTCGCGGGATTTTGAGCATGGTCGATGCTAGAGGTTCTAGAAGTAGAATAACCCTTTATGTCGCAAATGTGGTCTTTTTTGCCGTCCTCTCGGGGGTGAACACTATCGTCGCTGCTAGTTGAGGACGACTGCCCTGCAGACACGGATCTGCGTCCGGCAGTGCTGGCCCTGTGAACCCGATAGCTCGCCATGGTGGCGTCAAGAAAAAGACAACCCTCGACCTCGACAGACTCTCTGATGATATTGGCAGCCCTTGAAAAGACGTTGGCTAGGCTTCGGTTCTCCGACATGGTGTCCTTTGTGCGTTCAGCTGGAGTTATCCGGGCTCTAGCATGAGTATGACGGGCTTGTCTTGGCCGTTCATCGTCTTCCAATTGAGAACCATCAGACGTGACACTCTCCATGTCGCTCTCCAAAGTCTGTTGCTTTGGATTGAGGTTCCCTTCAGCCGACGCAAGAAGATCCTCAAAGGCGGTGGGGTTTGATCCCTGACGCCAGCCGGTGAGTGTCGAACCGCCCTCGATAAAGGATCCTATGCCTCTGCTCATTCGGGCGTTCCTCCTGTTGACAGCCTTTAGGCTTTCGGTCTCGAGATGGTCGGAGATGGCACGAGAAATGTCGCGCAATCGATCACTATTGACACCGGTCCACTCTCGTGTAGTCGTATTGACGACATGGTACACGCCGATATTTATGCCTCGTTTGGTGCGGATCGGGATAGCGGCGTAGAAAGTGGCATGGGAAGGTCCTAACATTGGAATAGCTCGGGCCGCGAATCTGTCGTCGTCCACCAAGTTTGGTACAACGGTGACAGGGAGCTCCCCATTATCCTGATAGTTAGGGTCGCTGGCCGACTTGTTCAAGATGGTATAGTCGCATGCATCGTCGCCTCGACGAGCAGCTGTTCCGCAAAGTCGAAATGCCTCGTTGTATTCGTGGTTAGGTACCGAAGGGCGTAGATAGGTACCAGAAGTCGCTTCAGCGATGAAGTACTGATACTCGGAATCGAAGAGAGAAACAAAGGCTCGCTCTGCGCCGACGTGGTATATGCCCAGCTGAGTGAGGGCCGTCAAGATGGTGCTGATAGACGAGAGTCGATCGGTCCCTTGGGCTGGTCGTAGGAAGTCTTGCACGACGTGAGAAAGCTGGAATGGAAGCCAGTACCTAACAGCTATCCATCAGCTTTTTTAATCGGCTATGATGAGCAGGAGGAGAATTAAAGCCCAACAATTAAAGAGGTTGGGAAGAGAGGGGTAAGATCCTGTTCTCACCTGAAGGTTTCCCTCTCACGAACGGATTCAGAAACAACCTTGTGAGGGGTTGCATTTATAGGGTTTGAGTGAGTAGTCATGACTGATTCAACGACGACCCGAAACGCATAATGAAATTACCTGTAGGCAGAAAAGAGAACCGTTAAAAATAATAAATCAACACATGTGTTGTTCAGACTTTAGATTAGCGAGAAAGGAAATTCGTGCGGCTTTTGGTCTAGACTCCAGATCAGTCGCCACCCTATGGAACCTTTGCCACTGACCTAACCACAGTGGTGATAGCGCTATATCTATACGTACATAGGTAAGGTTTTTTCATCGAGATTTCTTGTCGCGATCGAGATTTGCATGTTTTGAACAATCGCATTTCAATTAATTGATTGCCAGTAAGGGTCAACTGAAATAAGGGTCTTTCCCTCATTCCTTGCTTTCCGCTCCCCTTGAGTACAACTTTGACGATTAGCCAGTAAGAAGAAAGACCGTATTCTCACCAATCAGACTCTAGGGTGACGGAAACGCAATGGATAACAGAAAGACCTTTAGTTGACTTATTTCTAATCCTTATAATGACTTATTTTTCTTAATTATTTCAATAACACTATAAATTATAAAGTCTGGATCTGTCGCCGAATCTCAATCACATGCCGCATCAACGCCAGTATTAAAGTATACATCGTCAAGATCCGCATCGCTGTAGAGTACTGAATGTATCTCCGCAAGGTCCATCGCTATGAAGAGGCTACTACTAACCTTTGTGCCTCTGGCCTGAGTATGAGCTTTAATACTAAAAGAATAACTCCCTGGTCGTTTGCATCTGAGAAATCAGTGCTATCTGTAGCTCCTTTGGTCTTCTCGATATCCACCATTAATATCCTGACCAATGTTTTGGGATTCAAGGGCTGCGACAAGGGCGAGGACGAGAAAGCTGCAAGGCTACTATTCTCATTACTGAGGTTGATAAGGAAGTCACCGAGACCACAACCACCACTAACGAGGTCACTGAGACTACTGTCAAAGAGGTTTACAGGACTCATTATACACGCTGTAAGAAGACTGTCTTTCATTACACCTTTTGAACATGGTAGATATCCCGTAATAGTTAATGCTATATGAGTCTTACCAACTACCGATAAGTTCAGTTCCTAATCAAGTCCAGATGGGGTGGGGTCTGTTCAATTCTCTAGACACCTATACATTAGATATGCCACGATGTAGCTTGCGTTGATATTCGACGACTTTGATCTCTTGCAGTCCGCTAGCACGTGACACAGGACGAACTGCCGATAGAGCGTATTTCACTGCCGTTTTACCTATTGTCATTATTCAGTCACTGTGGTGACAACTCCCTGTTGATCGAGTTTGTGTGCGAAGCCTTGTATACCATCGGCAGAGTTCCCTTCGCTAAGTTTCGCCTCAAGTGTCGGGGTATATATTAACCACTTTCCTTTCGAAGGCCTTGTGCAAGTAAACGTGGTGTCAGTGTGACGATAACACAACCGTAAACTGGAAATTGAAACACCGGCAGATCTAATTACTGACTTTTTACTAAATGGTGGTTAAAGTCAAAGCGGCTTTTGCATCTCTCATAGTCGAGCTAGTTTCTTCTGTTGTTTAGAAATCATGTCCTGAAGGATTTCCTCACTTCCACCAGAAACTACCAAAACTCTAACATCTCTACTGATTTGCTCCACACGGCCTCCAGCACCTCCTCGAGAATAGCCAAGGCCCCCAAAGATCTGTTGGCTCTCCCGAGAGATCATTTCGAGATTATGAGCAGCTTGCATCTTAAGCAGGGCAGCCCAGGGCGAAAATTCAAGCGCTGGCACACGACCTGATCGGCGTACCAGGTCCTCCATTAGGTGATGGACAGGCTCTATCAAGCCAACCATCTTGCTAAACTTGAGACGAATTGCCTGGTTCTCGAAAAGTTTCTTGCCAAACGTTTCTCGCCGAAGAGCATGTCGGTAGCTGTCCTCCAATGCCACTCGAGACAAACGCAAGGCTGTGATTCCGACCCAGAGACGTTCATGCGTAAATGCTGCGTATCGATAGGTAAGCATTTCTGTCATACCGAAATCAGACCGACTTACAAGACATGATAATCTCGAATCCTTGCCCTTCCTTGCCAAGAATATTCTCAACAGGGACCACTACGTCGTCGAGGCTCACGAAAGTGGAACCACTAGCAGCTACCCCAGAGTTTTCCATCTTCTTACACGTAACCCCCTCTGTCTTCATGTCGAGAATGAAAACTGTTAGTCCCTTGTGACCTGGGCCACCAGTACGTGCGGCACATAGAGCATGTGTAGCCTTCTGCCCTTGAGTAATCCATTTCTTTTGTCCGTTGATCACATAATGCTTTCCATCGTCGGTCTTTACAGCTTCAGTGGTCAGTCCAGCAACATCAGATCCAGCTGTGTTATGTGAGTATCATCAGGTATTCCAAACTTTTCATAGTAGGGAGAGTAGGCTTACCATCAGGCTCAGTGACCATGAGGCAGTGCTTTTGTTGTCCTGTCAGTAAGGGTCGTAAGTAATTTCGTTTCTGGTCTTCTGTTCCGTATGTTGATATCGGAGCACCTCCTACTGTGGCGCCACTATTGATACCCCAGACAACGCCAAGGAAACCGCAACGAGCGATCTCATCGATTAGCTATATAAATCAGCGACTGCGACGATTTCAAACAAATATATTCCAAAAGAAAACGGCAACATACGATATAGTCATGGAACTCATCCCATTCTTTCCAGCCGTCAGTGACATTGTGATATACCAAGGGGCGGGCAACGAACCATCCAGTGGAATACCCGCAGGGAGGGAAACACCACTCAAAGAGCTTTTGGGCAGAGGGAATACTGCAGCCGCAAGGAAGCCGAGCTCAGCGTGGCGGGCATACGCTTCATCGGGAACAAAGCCTTGAGCCTCCCATTCCGGTGCGTTGGGAGTGATCTCACTATCAACATACTCTCTAATGAACCGCTGGAGCTTCCTATGAGAGTCTTTAAAGTAGGGATGAGAAGAATCTTTATGCCAAACAGGATCGGCAAAAGGAATATTGCTTGTAAGTGTAGAGGTCATTTTGGATATTTTAAAACAAGCAACAGGTGATATTGTGTTGAGATATACAGCATGTAGTTAAGTAAATACCGTCTTATGTTATCGTAATGGTAATTAATAGAAATGTACCAACTATATGCGAGTTGAATTTATATCGATATTTTGATTTCGACGTGTCAAGGTTAATCAGGTTGTAGGTTTCCACGGCTCCAAAGTTCGACATTTCCGTGCATAGAGTTCCGACAATTCCGTACACCGAGTTCCGCGGAATGAAAACCTCGCAACTTAAGAATTGAGAATACTAACGTATGTCTCATAATAATAATTTTATCAGACTAAGCTTTTTGCAGTAACTCATGACCTCTATTGCTCATCCATCACATAAAGCATAGAACACTACCAAACAAACTTAGACCCTATAGCAACTTTCATCATGTCAAGCCGTATCCAGAATATCACAAATCATTTGGCGCCAGACGGTGATCAAACTACTCGCCTAATAAAGGGTGACCCTTCTAGGTAAGCCTGCAATGCAACTCAGTGATAAAAGTTACAGTGTCTTATTAATCGCGCCACAGAATTGATGGCCAAGTTGTGTTGATCACTGGTGGGGCCCAAGGTACGCGACAAGACATATATCATACGCAATGTCCATTGACCATTATATGTGCAGGAATTGGCAAAGCTGCTGCAAACCTCCTGGCTTCTAAAGGAGGAAGAATTATCATAGCCGACGTCGATAAGTCAAAAGCTAGCGCGACTGTTCAAGAACTAGAATCCGACGGTTATGAAGCAGCCTACGTTATTGGTGACGCCCTTGAAGACGGCTTTGCAGAAAAGACTGTGGCTTTTGCCCTTGAAACTTTTGGGAAAGTCCATTGTCTCATCAACGGCGCTGGTTTCTGTTACGATGCTGCAATCCACAAGATGGATGACGATAAGTTTGATGTGATTATGAAAATTCATAATTATGTTCCTTTCAGGATGGTTCGTGCTTTGTCGTCACATTGGATGGCCCAAGAGAATCGTGACATGCCGAAAACCATCATCAATATCTCATCCACATCAGGGCTACATGGACAAATGGGACAAATCAACTACTCCACAGCTAAGATGGGTATAGTCGGCCAAACGAAAACTATTGCCTCAGAATGGGCCAGGTATGTTAATTGCATCTTTCAATCGCAACGCAGCTAAAAGCTCATAACTTCTAGGTACGGGGTCAGATGCAATGCCGTAGCATATGGATGGATAGATACTCGAATCACAAGACCACCGACAAGTGATGAGACCGTGGTCGTCGGGGGCATGACTATCCAGACGGGCATTCCTATCGCTGCTAAGAAGTTTCGCGATGTATCAGAAATACCCTTATCGCGCCCAGGGACAGTCGAGGATGCTGCGGGGGTTATTCTATTCCTTGCCAGCCCTTTGTCGGCATATGTAACTGGATCATGCATTGAGTGTGCTGGAGGACGATACTTGTAGTTGCGTATATGAGTGAGCCTTATTATTCGACTGAGGGTTGTGGTTAATTGAGCGCAGAGACAAAGATTCCAGCTTGCTCTATTCAGCAGTTAGAGTAATAATATTGTATAAACGCTGTTCGATATTGCCGTGTAATGTCAACTGTTTGATATTTCATACTTTCTATACTTGTCTTATTGCCCCATATTATCTTGGGCAAATGTGTGAGCGGCTGGTATGCTTCCTGAAGTGTGTTTGAGAAGTGGTCTTTAGAGTTAAATCTGGCCAAGAGATGGCGTAAAACACATACTCTACATTATATATTTTCAGGCTCCGTATTCCAATTAAAGTATTCCAGCTGCCAGACACTTCTTGCTCGGAACATGAAGTAAGAGTTTAAAGAGGTGGTTAAACAACTGTTAGAGGTATAACCTAATAAATACAAACTGTTGTAATATTGAGAACCTATGCTACTAACTATTACAATCTAGAGGCAGGTACGCTCTGCTTTGCCGTTACCGAATCCAACTGCACATCCTTGAGCATTCTTTTGAGAACCTTGCCGGTTGGACTCTTGGGCAGCTCATCCACAAAAACGACACCGCCTCGGAGCTGTTTGTAACCAGACACCTGGCTATTCAGAAACTGGGCAATTGACTTGGCTGCAGGCGGGCCTGCCTCGACTCCCTTTTTAGGCATTACATAAGCACGCACCAGGTCTGATGAGGCCTCCTCGCTCCAAATACCACACACTGCTACCTCTTCGACAGCCGGGTGGTGAACCAGTATCTCTTCAAGTTCTACGGGTGACACCTGGAATCTATTCATTCGTTGTAAGTATAAATGTCCGGAGACAAAGGTTATATGGTCATGCTCACCCATTGTACTTGATTGTGTCTTTCAGGCGGCCTTTAACGATTAGATAGCCACTGCAATCAATATATCCCAGGTCTCCTGTTTTATACCAGCCACCTTCCAGCATATCTTTTGCTGTAGCCTCCGGGTCACGGAGATAGCCCCTAGAGTATTATCAGCAACTATACTTTAAGTAAGAAAGGGATAAGGTACTTACATCATGATGTTGGGGCCTCGCAACGTGATTTCACCTGGTTTTTCGGGCCCTACATCGTTTCCGCTATCATCCAGAAATCTCATTTCGAGATTCGCTACTGCTTTTCCTGAAGCATTGGATGACATATCCTTGTCCCGAACACCACTCTGAACACACGCACCAGAAGCCTCAGTGCATCCGTAAGCTGACCACTGTGAGTAGAACGGAAGTTAGTTGACAGTGGAGGCTTACTTTGACAGAGGACTACGTGGGGGAACGCGTTTCTCAATTTCGATGCGACTTTATCCTGGATTGGAGTCAGCAACCAATCTCTTAATGAGAACTGATACACCTACACTCAGAGGGGCAGCCGAGCATGAAAAGTACTCAAGAGGCGAAAAGTCGTATTGCCTTACTCGAGGAGATTCCGCAAGAAGTTTTGCCACGGGGGGTACCAACCGTGCCAATGTTGCCTTGCGTGTTGACATCAGTCGCATATAGACTTCGAGATCAAACCGTGGCAGTAGGCAAACATAGTAGCCTAACCATGGAGCGCCGTTGATGACGGCGTATGTTGCGTAGATGTGAGAGAGGGGAGGGAAGAATACCTCACGCATGTCGTGGCGCCAGTTTTGTGGGTTGTCTGCCCTTAACTGGTAATTCACAGCGATAAGATTATGATGGGATATCATGACAGCTTTGGAATGGCCCGTGGTGCCACTGGACAATACGATTGCCCCAAGGACATCCCTATTGTCATTTTCCTTTAGAGAGTAGGGGTTAAAGTATGTATCAGGATTGTTGGGTGTATAATCTATAGGAACAATGCGGAGGGTTGAAGCAGATAGTGACGATGTTTGTGCACTGCTCGACACTTTCTGGATGATGGAAGGCCCTGCAAGAATGACCTTTGGCCGAACCAAGTCCAGTGCGTACGTCATGTCCTTTGGTGACAGGGCATCGTTGATCAGTGATACCACACCACCGAGCCACCAGATCGCGTGGGCGGCTATTATATAGTCAATACAACTAGGTGATGTTATAGTGACTACTTGTCCGGGCTGAACTGAAAGATCATTCTTGAGCCAGTAAGCCGTCCGGACAACACGACTTTTGAATTCATGATAAGTGATGGTTTTCCCAGTAATTGCTTCTTCGAATATTATTTTGTCTCTGGGAATAGGCACTGCGGGCTGGAGAAGAAATGCCTCAGAAACTGAAACATCGGTAGGAATGTGCATTTGAGTTCTGGGATGATAAGTGCGAGACATGACGATAAATGGATTTAAAAAAAAAGACGACGGTTTTCAGGGGCTGTTTAAGTCACGGAGGTACCAAGACCGGTTCATGTAGTAATTGCTTGTCACATATAACCAGATTACGAAAAACATTCGACGTTTTTCATTTGCTTACAATCTGGAATCCATTGAATAGTCCCGCGGAAATATCTAGTTAAGTCGCGGACCCAGTATTCCGCGGAATGGCAAATATTCCGACGGAATAAACCAGAGGAAGTCGGCGATGAGTGACAGGTTTGAGCGTTGAGGCGAGCACCATCATAGGTACTAAAATTGTATTCCAGGTAGTCCCTAGTAGGAGCTTTAATTCAATGTGTCTGTCCCTCTAATTCAGGTTGTGTAGCATGAAAATAGTTGACGTCTAAAGATGAGAACTAGTTGTCCACGCTGCTCCTGACGTGTTTGTTTGCGCCGTACGAGAGGCAGCAGCCTCTGTGGCTGTAGGACATAATATGTGAGAAATTATAGCAAAAGGCGTGTCTAAGCTGCTTGGAGACAGTGTCAGTATTATGGGTGAGATGCCTGTCTCAGGTGAAACTGTAGTCTCGTATAGCGCGCTGGTAATTACGGTCATGAGAAATATTGAGCTGAGAGCCGATCGAGTCCACTCAAATCGATGTCGAGGTTATGAAATACTGGAGAATGCTATAGTTGTTCCAGTTGCAGGGGAACCACAAGTGACTGCAGCAACTGAGGATGATCTAGAAACGATTTTAGGGATGACTGTGTGAGCTCCACCTATGCTGGTTGGATTGAGCGTAAATGAGGTGAGAGAGTACCCAGTTATGACTCTGCTGCTGAGCAGAGCGGCTGCCTTGCCACGTTTAACCAAGCTTTGGTTCCAGCCTCTGAGTTGGCAAACTGCGTTCATCCGCTATCCAGTGGCACATGGCGACTACCTGTTCCTGATAACTAGAACGTACATAAGTTGACATTCGGTACTGATATTAAGCCAACAGAATACCTTGTGACTGCGTATCGCAACATCGTTGCGAATATCCTCTGAGTTTCTACTGAATACCGCAACGTGGCGCAGGGTCCAGAGAACTTCGCAGGATCCGGCCCACCACCTTCACAGTGGCAAAGAATAAGCTGGATATGATGAAATAAAGTCACTGATGGTATTGAGCGGTAGGAGGATTGGATATTGGACATAGGGGCTATGTATCTACTCAGTTGGCTACTTAAGATGCTTCTTTACGAAGCTGATCACGCTTTGCAGACCTTCCTCAGTAGCATCGCCCATAGGGATCAACGTAAAAGCGTGACACCCTCCATCCACGATGTGTAAGTCCACTTCATTACCGGAGTTGGCCCATTTGGCAGCCATGAAAATGCTGTCGTCGAGCAACGGCTCGATTGTCCCAACTAGAAACTGCGCTGGAGGCAGGTTACCCAGATCAGCATACAGAGGCGAGATATAGGGCGTCTTGCGATCCCGTAGGGAAACATGTGCAAAAGCGGCCTCTCCGAACCGCTGCATTCCATCGCTGCTCAGGACAATGTTGCGTTTATGGTCAAGACATGAAGGGGTATAGGTAAGGTCAAAAATACCGTAGCCTGCACAGATAGCAGAGAGCTGCGACTGTACATCAACACCATGCTTATCGCGGAGAGCTAATGCAACAGAGACAGCATACCAGGCGCCGGCGGATTCACCGCCGAGCACACGCAGCTGCGCTCCTAGCTTATTCGCTCCGTCTTCAGACAGGGCGAACATGGCTGCGTCGACGGCGTCGTTATAGCCGGCTGGATAAGGATTCTCTGGCGCCAGGCGATACTCTACCGAGGCCATAGTAAGGCCTAGCTCGTTAGAAAGTCGGGTGAGATATGGGTCGTACGAGGCATTGCTGCCAATGACAAAGCCCCCTGTTTAGTTGAATCACTTGGTGAGCTTCTCGTTTGTGTATCAAGACACTAGGGCTCGTACCTGCATGGAAATGTAGCCAAACTCCTTTAGAAGGGCCTGTCGTGGGTTCAATGACCCGCAGCTCAATCGAGTTCCCTTCACGGCCGGTAAAATTGATCAGGCGCGCCTTGTCGTTGCACACGGGCTTCTTGAATCCGTTGGTACCATCCCGGCGCGCATCCCGGTAGTCTTGCGGCGTTGGGAACTCATGCCAAGGCTTGTCATTTGCAAGAAGCTTTTCGAGGCGGTCGGCCAGCTCGAGGCGTCCCTGCTGGCTACTCGACGAAACCTGAACCGGACGGACGTTGACTGACATTTTAATGTTCGACAAAGAGGGCGAAATGTAGTAGAACAGGAAAATGATGTTTGCACCTTATTGAGAAGCATAGGGCGTTGAAGGTGGTTAATAAATTCTGGCCTTCCACTCAACTAATTGCGTCCCCGACGGTACATACGCCTTCGGAATACCTTTTTTGTCGCTCGGAACTGGTACGGAAACGGATCTCAATCTTTGTATTCCGATTTCAACGCCGCAGGTTAGTTCCTTCTCTACATCTCTCGGACAGGCGCTGTCATACTGTTAGTGACTGGGGACAGAAGAGGGAAGATCAGGTCAGATATCGAAGCGAGGTATATTGCGAAGGCTGACTGACGATCTTTCGCGTGGGCTGTAAGAGGAAGCTTATGAAAACAACTGCTGAGAGCTCTTTAGATGGTATTCATACGGCTTGGTCGAGGCAACAAGTTCGCCGCTGAGGTGACTGTACTTAATATTGAACCACTGCATAACATCTTACGGCCAGTTATGGATGTTATATTGTTTAAGTTACGGATGGTAAAGGTTACAAGCTCGATAGCCTCTTTCAAGGTCAAATGAAAGATCAAACAAACGAACAAATAAATAATTGCTCCATAACTCCACGCAGGTATCCGCGTTTTATGCAAATGGGATACGGGATTGTATAAGCTGCTGAAATCAGAGACCGATATGGTTGGTTCATTTGTTCTACGGTTGCACATTTCAACAAGTCCTCGATATCTGACGTGTTTTGCTTGCTACATGTGTGCCGCACGATACAACATGTACATCTGTATGTCTTTCCTAATTTCCCGTTGCGGTAGCCCTCGTTGGTTATTCCGCGCATCGGCTTTGCTGCTTCAGGTGTGGAGCGTCCACAAGATAATATCTGGTGATTTGTCACGTTAGGCTTGTAAATGTCCGACGGCAGGGAAGAAATACTCACGAAAGGTCGGCCGCCGCGCTGGACTCAGCTGCGGTGAAACCATCCGCCAGCCAGGCGAACATGCTCAATGGATCGCTAGACAATGACGTCCATTCAAAGTCTTCGTATCGTGGCTGCTCAAGTAGGTCGAAGAAATGCAAGCGAGACCCTGGGTGAAGCGATACGACTGTCCTACCAGAGCTGCCGTTTTTGAAAGAGCTGGCACAGTTCTCTACCCAGACGGTCTTCTCCATCCACTTCAGCGCGTGTGCCAACCATGCCTTGGTCGCGGCCTCTCTTGGTACCAACGACGCATATGCTTCCGTCTGAAGCTTGAACACAAGCTTACCAACATACTTTGTCAGCCTCTCAATAGAACCTGTAATCGATCCATGACCAAGTGGGCTCTGGGGTCCCATCATGACGAAGTAGTTGGGCATCTTGTCCACTGTGACGCTAAGGTAGGCAGTGGGAAGTTCCTGTGTCCACACCTCCCGAAGATCACAACCTTTTAGGCCGACGATCGAAAACCTGGGTACGAATCCCATGTTGAAGCCGGTTGCACAGATGATGGTGTCGGAATCGACCTGCTTTCCAGACGCTGTCTTCAACCCCGTTTCGTTAAACGTGTCGATCTCGCCCCAGATGATCTCGACTTTGGGAGAGCATAGTGCTTCTAGAAAGCCCCTGCCTGGCGTTGGTCTTCGGCACCTGCGCTGCATTAGCTTATCCACGCCGACATAATTATGCTTTAAGCGTACCCGACTGGAAAGTCCGGAATCAAGTCATTGACAAGTTCTGGCTTCGTAGACAACCTGGCTGTCATCTGTTTTTTGGTGGCTTCTTTACCCATCTGCTGGGCCCGGGAATCCTTGAGGTATAGTCGGAATCGTGCGTTCAACTCATTTTCGATCTCCTTTCGATACGCATAGTAACCTTCGGGATCCTTGGACCAGTTGTCCTTTTCATCATCCGTATAGATCTTGTTCGCACCGTTCTCGCCAGCAAAGCGGTTCGCGAGGGCCGGCGTAACCCAGGTTTTGCTGCGTAGCATAACATATATCTTATCCGCTTGACCGAGGATGGCCGGAAGGATCTGAATGCCGGAGCTTCCATTTCCAATGAGCGTAACTGTCCGACCTGTAACATAATCGACATCCGGCCATAAGGCTGAGTGCATCATATTCCCTCTGTATGCCTCACGATTTGGAATTGTCGGCCAGCGCCAATTGTTATAGGCGCCGCTGGCGTTGATGAAGATATCGCACTCTTCGATGAAGGGTTCACCCTGCTCACCGTCTTTTGTCTCTCCGTCGGAGACGACGAGCTCTCGGCCATCCGTCTGAACAGTCTGGACTTGCCATTTCTGCCTCTCCTCAAACCACTTTGCACCGATAATCTTGTGGCTCAGCCTGATGTACTTTCTAAGATTGTGCTGGTCGGCAACCTCCTTGAGATACTTGTAAATGTCCTGTGCACCTGTGTAGAAGCTTGGAAAATGGGGATTTGGGGCCCAAGTGAACTGGAACCAGTTAGCACTATTCTGTGCAACATTCTACTGACAGCATTACCTGGTAGTTATGGATAGGGATATCACAGCTACAGATTACAGTAAGCTTTTATTTTTTAAGAAATTTGCTCTGCTATTGCATGCAGAAAAACCTGCTCATATACTTACGCGCAGCTAAACGTCATATTAGCCATGTGGCACAAGTCAATATTCATCACTGATGGAAACTGACCCAGGGTATCGATTTTCAAACCAAGTTCCTCCAAGATCGGAGTTCTTCTCAAAGATTTTCAATTCGCAGTTGGCAAAGCCGCCTGTTTCGACCTCATGTGCAAGGTTCAGTCCGCTGATGCCGGCGCCACAACAGACAATCTTGAGTGGTCTTGGAGTCCGCATAGGGACCCGTGACATCTCGAAAGCCAGAGGGTCAATAGATTTGTATGCGGCAGTTTCAGCAGGAGTCGGCTGCCTCTGCGCTGCAATCTGGTAGAACCTGATTGCGTCTTCCCTAGCCGAGGAGCCAGGTGTGCTGTTTGCAGAGCTATTTGCCATGATGATGCCGAGTAATTGTGTGAGATGATGATAATAATAATAATAATAATAATAATAATAATAGATTTAACGAACTTGCAACTTTTATTCGAGCCCAGATCTTTTATAATTATAGGAGTGGTCTTCTTACTGTCATGACTAGGTCTGTTCCAATTGGTCGACGCAGGACAGGTAAAAGTTTGAGCTTGATCCGGAACCAAGCCACGGGAAAAACAACGGAACGATGGCCTTCGTTCCGTCCTCAGATCGGAACACGCCTCTTCATTACCCCCCTCGATTTCTTCCGTGAGAGAGATCTAGATTCGGATTGGTGAAGCAGTAACACTGTATATGGAACTATTCGCTCCATGCACGCATTCTCAAGCCATTGTGAGAAGAGGCCGCTTTAGATAAAATAAAAGGTCAGGTAGATATAAAAATGTTTGAGCCACTCAATACTGAGCTGATCGGTTATCCGCATGCTCTAGTTATCGAAAATAGACCACTCAAATGAGAAAAACTGGTACCGGCCTCGCCGGTGGTTATTTGTCCGTCAAAAATGAAGTGTGAGATTGTCTAGGCAGAAGTGCCGACTGTACCGTACCAATCTTGAATCATGGCTCGCCCAAGTTGTACAATTCACATCAGGTATGCCATAGTTCATATGCCTGCGCTAATTGTCCCGCTATCTTCACACCTTGTTCTTGCTTGAACTTGAGGTACCACAGTGCTGTGAGGCCATCCTGCTCTCCCGAGGATGTCATGGAGGAGGATTCGTTCTGCCGCATTCTTAAACGCGCAAGAGTTGGTGATTCAGTCCCAGCCAGGCAGCAATTGAAGCCGGGCCTGTTTGAAGCACAGATAGAAAGACAGACAGTAGTTTTAATTACTAGCACATAGATTTGTGTCGACATTTGTTTGTCCCCATGTCTGCAGGCTTTGTGAGCCATGTCTTGAATCCAAGGATCTTGGGCCTCCCCACACCATACGTCAAAAGGCGGGGCCCCGGCTTAACTTGTGTAGTGTCCTAGTAATCATGGGGCAGGCAGTTTTCAGTTAGGTCAGATCTTCCCCAGGCCCAAGTATAGGCCTATTACCCCGCTTGAATTTCAGGACACTAAGCCGGCTCCCTCGCCTTCCGTACATCCCCCTAATTCCAAACATCTGCATTCGTGTCGTGAAGCCCACGCAGTCGCTCTTCCGCCATGGTGAACTCGCTCACAACCTTGGATCTTAACGGGCTTGACACGGGCAACAGTCCAGGAGGTACAACTGGAAACGCTGGAGGTGGACCGAGCCAGGGCAGGAAGCGGAAGAAGTATGCGGCTAGAGCATGGTAAGTGCAAAGTCTGGACTCCGCAGCACAGAATGGCCGAATGCGCACGTTTCTGACCGACAATATTCTAGTCACGATTGTAAACGTCGCAAGGTAAAGTGCAGTGGAGAAGACACTTGCCAGCAGTGTCGGACCAGGGAGGTTCGATGTCGTTATTCGCCGCTTGCACCTCCGGCCGAGCGAGATGCAGCAGAGCAGCCCAGACGGTAACATCAATCCTCCCCTTCCCTTCCCTCTGTCGCACTTCCTTTGCCTGTGGACTGATGTTGAGCCGCTACAGTACTACCTCTGGCGCCAACAACAACAGCCGCAATCCCATCGTTCCGCAGGCTCCGGACACGAGGTCTGCAGGCGCTCAAGCTCCGGTGCCCAGCGCCTTATCCGACCCTCGCGTTGATGAGCTCTGCGATCGGGTGAGCACCATTGAGGGCATGCTCACTCGTTTGGTGAAGTCGGCCAAAGGAACTGGGGATTCATCGCCAAGCGCCACTTTCTCGACGCCCGTGGAGCGTAGTGTGACAGTGCCCGGTGAAGATGATGACGACGCAGACCAGTTTGCCTTGCCGACCACTGCGCATGATGATCTCACCCTCTCATCTCAGGTCGCCGCCATGAGCGCATTCCTGTCCAGGCCGTCTTCACCAAAGCCCGGCAGTGGCAGGCAAACAGAAACGTTCCAAGTATTGGTCGAGCTTCCCGACACTTCCTCTCTACAGCATCTCCTCGACGTCTATTTCCGGGAGATGAACAGCTACTTTCCTTTCTTGGATCGCGAGGATACCGAGTTGCGTATCTACGGCGTTGTTGGTCGGCTCGGCCACAGGTCCTGTGATCGCACCTTGGCGGTGACCAAGGAGGATCTTTCCGTCATCGCTCTTACATACATGATGCTGGCGCTCGCCGACTGCGTGGACCCAGGCGAAGGAGCATGCGATGGCGACACGAAGCCTGGCTGGGAAAGATATCTCCAAAGCTGCCGTGCCATCCAACGTTTCTCCCACTCCAAGGCACTCAACCTAGACATCGTCAGGGCGCAATGTCTTGTGGCTGCGTATCTCATGCACTGCGAGGTACTCAGAGCTGCCTCGCAGGCCATTTCAGTCGCTTGGCAGCAGGCTATATCAATTCGCCTGAACGATAAAAAGACCTGGCCGGTTGATAACGCCCAAGAAACCTTGCAGAGACAGCAACTGTGGTGGACGATGTATTTCTTAGATAGGCAAATTTCCCGCCGAAGCGGGATCGCTTATCATATACGCGACACCGAATTCGACGTTGACGACTTCACCTTACGCGCGGAGAATAACCTGATACCACAAACAGATGTTACAAGGAGCTATCTGCAGGCTCTGGTAAGCTTGTCCAGGCTTTGGAGCCTCATGTGGGACACGTTCTTCGCTGTTGGCGCGACGAACAAGGGAGATTGGATGGAAGTGGAGCTCATGGACGCTCGAATCCTCAACACTCGTCGAGGACTGCCGAAAACATTAACCTGGGACTCTGACCAGATTGCGAACTACAGAGCATGTGACGAAGATGAGTCCCACATTCGTGGGCGCCTTCAGATTTTTACGGTAAGTTTGTTTGTTCTAGGTACGATGGAAACGAACCAGCATGTATATCTTAGTGACTTGGCTCGCAGAGATTGGAATTACTCCGCATGCTCATCAAACAGAACCCTGTACGCCAGTCGGCCTTCAACCCAGAGACGGCTCATTTCTGTGCTCGGCTTTCGCGCGAAATCATCAGATCTCACCATGTTTATATCTCGCAGTACCCAGAGGCCCGAGCAAGCGGCTACTTCACAACAAGCTCGATAGTGGAATGCATCTATCACTTGGCCCCAGTAATCCACTGCTCTGTCGACAGCAACGAGCATAGCGCCTGTGTATCCGCTTTCAACCAGGCTCGTGGTATCTTGGTCAAGTTATCCGCCTACAACAACGTGGCAAAAAAGGCCTTGAAGGCTTTGAATGGCGTTATCAAGAAATGGGGTACCGGCGATACAAAAGGCAGCAGTGGCGGCAAGGACACCAGTGCATTGCAGGGTGTATTGCAGGAACACAATGTAAGATGGCCGTCTGTCCGTTTTCCCTTCCACAACTGACAAATCAAAAGAATTTTGATGTTCCTCCGGAAATGCACGAATTCATGAAGAGGATCGAAGTACAAGATGGACAGGACAGCTTTGATATTGATCTTGGCGAGTTGATGGATATGTCGATGGGCTGGATTTCCGGCAGTGAGTTCGATCTCCAGCCTGACGTCCTCCTTTGAAGACATGATGTGCAGCCCACAGTTTTGTTATTTTTTCATCTGCCCTTACGGATAGCTACCACAATTGACGATCAATATTCCATCCCATAAGCTTCACTAGTCACATAGTGGACCAGCCACGCACGTACGGAGCCAATCGCAAGACAAGAAACTTAACGTACAGAGTCCGTATCGAAAAATAGCAGCAGTGTTGTAGAAGATATTTATCAGGCGGTGCTGTTTGCATGGTCAACAACTGCAATCTCTTAGAACTTCAGCAGCCTCAAAATGCCCAAGTATTCAAGGCTCAATATCGGGATATTTACCCTGAAAAACGTATAGTATGCACATGCCAGTTCCCGTGAAATAGAAGGCAATCGATAATTTGGTGTAGAAATAGGTAAAGAAGCGAACCCCCGGTCCAGGTTGGTCAACAGAAAGAGTGGAATTACCGTCAACGACAACGAATGATGCGATAATATCTGCTCTCATATCACTCCACTACACATGCCGAGGAACCAGTTTCACAAACATGGGTGGCTTCTCCCATAACAAATATGCTTCCTGTCGGTTCCAGTCCACGGATCGAGGGTCCAATTCGAGGTCAAAGCGCCATAGCAATCGTGCCATCAGGAGCCGCATCTCGAAATAGGCGAGACTGCGGTGCATGTCAGCAAATTTGCCAAGTAGTAAGAAGCGTGAGCTGGGGGAATTGAGGGACGGACGTACTTCCTGCCAAGACAGTTTCTGGGGCCGACATGGAAAGGTTGCAGGGCGTCCTTTCTGTCGCCCTCGTACTTGGTGTTGTTGCCTTGTAGCCAGCGCTCGGGTATGAAATCGTCGGGGTTCTTGAAATTTCGCGGCGAATGGTACGTCGACCATTGATGGACACCGACAGTAGTCTGAAGGCCCATGCTAGTTAAAATGCACCTGCTTTAGGTTTGAATCCGAGGTAGATACTTACATGAGGAGGAACAACCTTGCCACAAATGATCTGTTTGTCTGGTCCGGTGTTGCGTGGAAAGGTGTCGGGAACTGGGGGATGCACGCGAAGAGCCTCATCCAGACAGGCAAGCAAATATGGCAACCTGTTGACGTTGACCAAGTTGATCTGCTCGACGGTCGAAAAGGCACCGCGGATCTCAGATTTCACCTTGGCCATGCGTTCGGGATCCCTAAGTAAGTAGTAAGTCACACCCGACATTAGCGTTGCGGTGGTCTCGCTGCCAGCAATGATCAAGGTCTCGACGGTGCTCTGATATTCGAGTGCTGTGATGCCACTGTCCGGCAGCAGATATCCTGAGATCAAGTCATGCCTTCCATCATCGATTGACTTCCGGTATTCAGCTTTCTCAACGGCCAGCTTGCGCTGATCAGCACGTCGCCTGCGAATATCGGACGGAACGAGCCATTTTGACAGCGGCGCGAGAAAGGGCCAGTACTTGGTGCACCTGACGAAGGCTCCCGCTTTGACCGAGTCGAATATCAACTGCACCCACGGGTGGTAACCCCAGTTAGTGAGGCAGTCAAAGGATTGTCCAAAGACCAAGTCACCCATGACATCAAAGGTAAAGAACTGTTGGTTGACTCAGAAAAGGTTCCTCGGCGACGTGTTTCATGCATTCACTTACATTGTACCAATCAACAATATCCACCGTGGGATTTTCGGATGCAGCACATTCTTCCAGGCGCTCAAGCATCAGATCCGCGTACTTCTTGATGACGTCCTCTTGGCTCCTCAACGCTCGTTCACTGAAGCCGTGCGAAGCTTGTTTCCGCAGAATTCTATGGCGGAATTGCTCGGCATTGATGATGCTTCCAGGGCCTGAGCTGATATTGGAATAGAATGTTGGGTCCTTCACCATCTCGCCTTTGCCCCCTCGATGGCCATAAATGTCGTTCCATGCTTTGGGGTGCGTGTATGATAGCTCATTAGGCGCTGTGCGAACGACATCTCCGTACTTTTGGTGCGCTTCGTGGAGTGCATGTACCAGGTTCCCTTGGACGCAGTGATAACAGTACCAAAGGCGAGTCGCAGCTGCTAAACGTGGGCCTGGATATTTGGACAACGGGTGCAAGTAGACATTGTACAGTACCTTCAAGAGGAGGGTGACCGTGAGCTGTGTTTTGTATCAGTCTTGGACATCAGGACTAGCAGTATTCCTCCAAGGTTTCTTACAATCAAGATAACGATGAGGCCCGTCTCAAGCACGCCATGGTAGCGAAGATGAGAGTCGAGGTGGAGATTGGATAATAAAGCCATGATGGCCTGGATGACACACTCGCGTAGTTCTTTATAGGCTCTGGGACATAAGCGAGTTGTATGTCGTTTCATAACAAGGTATGCAGGCCTTTCCAGAACATGTAAAGAGCAGTCTTCTTATTCCAATTGACAAGTAGAGGCTCTGCTGACTTTCCGAGAATTCGGAAGCATTCCGTTGCTTAATATGAAACTTGCGTCGAGTTCGAAAGTCGGCGATCCGACGTCATCAAGAGAGATTTGTACGTCCACTGTGCTAGTTCTTTTCGTACCTGGTGCGATTCGGCTTCTCTCCTCTTGGATTTTCATTTCCGCGGGTTTCAGTCTTTTCATACGGCACAGCTCACCGGAATAAATATATGCACAGACATGAACCGGAATCCACAAGAGGACTTTTGCACCATATTGATCGACGTATATGATCAAAGAACGATACAGATGTGACGAACAAGCGAGCGTAACAACGCAGACGCAAAATGTCAGCAAATACATCAGCCGCAAAGGACCGTGCGATCCAGTACTACAAAACGCTCGCCCCAGCCCGGCAAAGCCGGATGGGGCGACCGAAGCATACAAGGACGACGAGTTTACTTACTCTCTATCGAGAGTACCGACAGTTACACCACGCCCGCTGAAGATCATCGCGGTCGGAGCAGGGTTCAGTGGACTGGCCTAAGCTGTCAGGCTGTCCACATCGGCAAACTGTAGAATGTGAGCATTGCCTATTCTATATCCCCAATTTGCATTAATTGGTCATAACGGCATTGAGTTTCGGCAGCGTTAGCTAGATAATGCTCACGCCTACCTTTTAGTTACTGCCACTAGTATGCCAAATTATCTTACTATAGAAGGCCAACATTCTTCTCTTGGTTATAATAGAAGGATAGCTCCCATTAAGATGGTAAGCAAATCTATCTATAAGCTTATCTATAAACTTTAGATATAGAACTACAGCTATCTTATCCTGAAGGCATATATTGCTAATACCTACTGAAAACACGCACTTGCCTAATTAAAGCATATAGCCTAGGTAAGATATTATATAAGTATATATAAGAATAGAACTATAAAAGGCAACTTTAACAATCTACACCCTAGAAGCCGGCTTTGCTTCTTAAGCTGTTATTTACGCCTTCATATAAGGATTTTGAGTGGTAAGGTCTATGCAACTCTAAAGATATAACCTTTGCCTGGCTAGCTACTAGATTTACAGAAAAAGAGAGAATCTCCTATAGCCATATAAATCTGACGTAAGTGAAACCTCAACCCAGGCTTCCCTTTGTCATTACAAGGTTATATATATCAACCGTCCAAGTTGAATCTACTAATCCGAGTGCCTTGGCTCATAAGGATGTTACCTGGATCTTCATAGGGAGGCTCGGCCGATCCAGAAAACCAGCACAAATTGATATCAACCGGATGGCCAGGATGAAAATTTAAGATAGAGACAAAGGAAATGCACTTAGTTCTTTACTATTCCAGCCTTTAAGACATTTTTATAGGTGTTTGACTCGTTTTACCTGAGCCTCCGCCCGTGTTATGAGCAGCAGCCTACATAATGATACCATGGCGGCTGAGAGATTTATTGTGTCACTGAACTGTGATACTGGTTTTCACTAGATACGGTAGTGGATTCAACGCGATATGGTCTGTTATCTTTTGATAAAGCTCGATACTTAGTATAGTGGTGGTGCCTGGAAAAGCCGTTCTGAATGAAGTCTTATTGACTACCTGAACTTAGTCTAGGGTAACCGCCCCCGCACAATCTGATCTGACCCATTCCGAGCCTGCACAAACGGGTGCTGTGATTGATATGAGTATCGATGCGTATTCAATTGTTGGACGTGAAGATATTTTCCATCCCGCGGACTTTGTTACGTGAAGGTGTCGCCGTAGCGGGTCGCACGTATCGCCTGAGGAACTGGTTTTCAGCTTAAGTTCTATGCAACTAGCTTCGCGAATCACGGAACACACCCGCGGACGGCCTGTCACGGCTCGGAAGAAGGCCCGGAACCACGGAAGGCCTAGTCTGATAACGGTATAAGTATTGTACTGCCATAGATGCTAGCTATGAGCAGCAAGGCAAGAGGAACTAAACAAACGCCCATTCAAACAAACTCAGCTGTTGAACGCAAAAATGAATATCTTAAAGGGAAATGCGCTTGTTACTGGAGCAGGTAAGGGCATAGAGATCCTGTGCCTGCGCTGCTGTTAGACTAACGCGTACAAATTCAGGTTCAGGAATTGGTCGACAGCTGTCGCTTGCCTACGTACGAGCGGGCATCCAAGGCATCACTTTAGCAGATCTCAACAAAGATGCCCTGTCCGAGACGGCGCGCTTGATTCAGACCCAATATCCTGATGTCAAGGTTTTGTCCATAGTTGTCGACGTGACTGATGAGAAGTCGGTCAACGCAATGGTTGATCAAGCAGTGCAGACCTTTGGGACGCTTGATTGTGGTGAGTCTTGCAAGCATTTGTCGCCATTCAAGTGACTAACACCATCACAGCCGCGAATGCTGCGGGAGTTATCGTCAAGTCTCGCGAAAAGTCGGCCCATGTCCCGAGCAGCGAGTTCGAACGCGTGATGAACATCAACACTAGGGCGGCGGCACTTTGTATGCAGGCTGAGGCGCGCGCCATGTTGAAGCAACCGCGCAAGCTGACTAGTGCATACTGGCGGGACGAGCGCAGGGCCCAGGTAGGAAGCATTGTCAATTTCGCTAGCGTCTGCGGTCTCCAGGCCATGCTTAATGTTATGCCATACGTGGCGTCTAAGCACGCCGTCATGGGTATGACTAGGAGTGCGGCGGCGGAGCATGGTCCCGAGGGGCTGCGCATCAACGCCGTCTGCCCCGGCATTGTCGATACACCCTTCATTAGAGACCTCAAGGCACTCAAAGGTGGCAACGAGCAGGACCCTGTCTTTGCGAACCCACTCGGAAGACTTTGCTACCCCGACGAAATTGCGGACGCTGTTGTCTTCCTCAGTAGCACCATGTCGAGCTATGTGAACGGTATCGGGTTGGTCTCAGATGGCGGTAGGTCTGTACAGTTTTAATAGCATAGTATTAGAACATAAATAAATTTATCAACGAAGTTATACAGAACTATTATGGTTAATAAGTGAATGAATTAAAAAAGTAAGTTAATTACTGCTGTTTAATAATTTAGCTTTTACTTTAGGAGTATATAAGCCCAGTTGAGTTGACGGGCCAAGGTCTAATTTCGAGCAACCCCCCTCCAGACTTGTCTATCCCAACAGTCGATTCTTGGCCGATGATCATTCGCTCTCAGAATAGGTGACTTGGTACAAGACAATGACGAAGAAGTATCCCTGGCCCGTAAAAGGACTGCCTTGAAGGATGTAAACTGGGAGACTGCAAGGGAGATTGCCTCTCTGAAACTCACGAGGTTGCTAAGTTCTGTCTGCCGGAATAAGCTCTCAGTCATAAGTATGAACTGCACGAATTTGCAAAGCAGACCTGCGGCGGAGCATTCCCTACCAGCAAGGCCCCAGTCCAAAAGTTGCCACCAGGTAGGAATGGGCTGACGTGACCAGAACAACTGCTACAAGGAGGTCTATTGCTGTGCCGAACTAAGCGCTGCGGCCTACCGATATTTCCAGTCCCGACGTGTAGTTTGCGAGGAGCGAGCTTGGTGATGGCAGATATGGTTGTAACCTAGGCGGCCGGGAAAATCCCTTTGCTTCAATGCCCCAAGCGCGATAACTATCATGTAGAGGTTTCCGATTGCTCTGAAGTCACCTCCTTAGGAATGCAATTTATCAGGGTGTTTTGTTCTAATGGCGGCAAAGACATTGACTCCTCGATAAGCTTGAAAGAGGACCTTGGTGCGAATGAATTGGATGCCAGTATGACGATGCCCCTCTGATCTTACACCTACTTACAATATTATAGAAATATGGGTGGATCTGGGATGAGACTCCAAGGCACTGAAATATTGTAGTCTTGCTGACAGCCCATCTGAAACTGATCCCATGACGGGAGACTTGCATCTGTTATTTGGTTACAAATGTGGGCTGCGTCCTCAACATAGAACGAGCCCGGTGGGAGTCCCGAGTGAACATATGCATCTGGTAATAGACTGCCAGAGCCAATCTGCGCTGGAAGAACACCGAGGTCGAAATTTGGAGGATAGTCGAGGGCGGTGGGTAATTCCGTATGGGAGTCTACGACAACTGGAGTATATGCTTCGCGATAAGGCAGTGTCTCGTATGAAACAGGGGAATCGTGGGGTGCCTGGGTCTTATCGCTAGCGTCTGTAGTTCGACTTCGACTGTCGGGGCTGCAAGCCTGATCTGAAGCGTCGGCACATCCCAGATCGATAACGACTTCGCCCTTTCGGGGGGACGGCTTCCCATCACAGCTGAGGCCAGATATCGTTTCAATCATTGTAACTACTGTTCGTCCAACCGCCCACACTTGCGCTAAATCTTTCAAGGATTCCAAGCAGGTGCTGACTCGTCGACGGGCAAGTCTCCTGGTAGTAGGACTCGGCGTATTCGACACGTGTAAGTGTATAACAACTGCTGAAAAGAGACTATGGACGATGAATGGAGGACAGCGGCGTAGCTGTTGCTTGTCTCTGAGGGCTTCAACAATCGACGTAATCATGTTGGCTGAGCCAACTGTACCATCTCGTGATCCATAGGATTGTTTTGTATCCTGCAAAGTCTTTCTGTTTCGAGGCGAACTTGCTCGATGTAAGAGACAGCAAGCGCTGAAATAGTGCAAGTAGAGTATCGCAGACCAAAAGTGGTGTTTTGATCGCTCCCAACGCATGGGAACGGGGCACTCCTGGTTCCATTTGGATAGGGATATAGCTATAGAGTTGATACCATCCCAGTCTTGACCACCACTGGATAAGTTGGAATATTTGGATGCGACAAGTCCTATCAGCTTACACAGCTTCACGTACTGGACAAAGAATCCCACCTGGGTAGGGTCTGGTGGGTATTCGTCAATATCATTCCCATCATGCTCGATGAAGTCATCATCGGCGATCATATCGACATCGCAATCGTCGAGGTTGATGGATACTGACTGCCCTAGGCCAACGGCTAAAGCGCGATCTCGAGTGAATAGCGTCCACCAAATGCGCTTACGTAGTCTCTTTTCACTTATCGACAATGTCGAATTTTCCATGCTGCGATGTAGGCCGAGATTCTGAGCAACAGCGATTGCGGATTGACTCCAATAGAACATGTTCTTGGATATGTCATCAGGACCAGCCCAGTACCAGCCCATCAAAAGCATTGACTGCACCAAGGTAATTCCATCACGCTCATAATCGGCATCATAAAGGGCTTTGGCTCGTCGATAGAATGTCGCAACTGCTGTTGAAGCTGATCCATCAACCATTAATTGGGGGTTTGTGCTTATTCGGGTGCCGGCCAGCAAGATACACTGGATGAGGAGCATCGAGGGGGGATTCTTGGGATCCCGATATCGTGACATGAATTTTGTGCGGTTGATAACGGGTACAATCGGGTGAACCCAAGCAAAGAAAGTCTCTATCAAGTCGTCGCAAAGTGTTTTCGGTGGTAGTACAAAGGCCCCTCTTCGCTGTAGGATCCGTGTTTCGAGGGGGTCTAGTCCAGCAGGTATTGACAGCGCCAGAGTATCCCGAGGCATAGGGAAATGTACTATCGGGCTTTGACTCCCAATAAGGAGGAGGTTGAAACCCGCAGATTCGCCCAAGTAAATAACATGGCCTGCGGATGTAACAGGCAGAACATTGAATTTGGTTGGTGGTGACACAGCTTCATCTTGCTGGGAGCTTTCTAGATATGCCTGAGTACTTGAAGTAAGTGAATTGAGGCAAAGGCTTGAGGAATCTCTCTGTGGTCTTGTCCTGGTCAGTACGTGAGATCATGAGATGGATCATTGCAACCATACGTAGTGTGCTCTCCTTTCCTGCGGTTAGCGAGAGTCCTTGCTCGGTGTTCCGCTATGCCCGGAACTTCACACTTGATATTAAATGCAGTGCAATTCGTGCAGGGCATCCCTTTGCTCAGAGCATCGCATCGGGTTTTTCGCGAATGACATGTCCAAAGAATAGGTAAGTTTCAGAGCAAGACGAGTTTGGGGCGAGATGACTTACCAGGCAGGCTCGAAATGATCGAATCTTGATGAATCTGCAGTTGTTAATTCCAACAATTGTACAGAGAACACCGGAATGTATACAAATACCTTCTTTGTCGCGGGGGTTGAACTGATGAAGCCATGGTTCGTATCTGAAGAAACAAAGGACAGTGGAATCTTAACAAGCGAGGTTTTTTTCATCAAAAGTGCAAACATGTAGATCCCTCCTTTGGTGCGAAAATGCACACTCAGCTGCATTATATGTCGAAAAAGGGCAATCAGCAGACCCAATGAACCCGTTCTAGCGTGATGATGGGCAATTGCACTACTGTACCCCGCACTATGAACTGAACTTTATAGCCACTAGGTTCGGAGGATGGCGGGGAGGGAATGAGGTACGTCGATCAGTCAGGGGTTACGATACAACACATGCCCGAGGGTCGGGTATGACCGACGCAGGACAGGGATATGTCAACAAGATCCCCCCTGTACTTTATACAACTAAAAAACTTGCAAAGGGCTGTGTATAGACACCCTAGCCAGTGAGATTGCCAGAAATATTGATCTAATTATCTCCAGAGGCATGGGCAGGCTATCCTTGCATACTGCTCTGTTGCGACATGTTGGTAAGACAAGGTAATAGCGGAGTCCATGACTGGGAAAGTAGGGTCATTTTTACTTTTTCAAAGAACGCTAGTCTTCGGTTAACGTACACTAATCCATTTTGCGACTAGATTTCAGCTCTTGTATACCAGGGCGTCATATTGTGAAATCACAACCTATATAAAGAGAAGGGAGAAAATATCAATTGCGAGACGTGTCAGACGCGGCTCACTGTCCTGCTTACTGCGGCAGATACTTAATACTAGAGTGAAACCCTGTCTGGGTATACTTTCTAACCAATTATAGGACCAACTGGCTTTCCAACCAGATCAGCCAGGGCCTCAATCAAAGCAGTTGATAGGGTGATTGAGCCCCTCAGATCCAAGAGGGAAGAAACTACATTACTCGTCTTGCACTGGCTTGGCCCCTTCCTGCCATTCATGATATCTTTCAACCACGCCAGAGCCTTTCCAGCTCCAATGATAGCGAGTGAGCCATGCTCCGAGAGTAGGTCTCTGTCATACTGAACCTTAGCACCGCCAGAGCAGTAGAACTTGATAAGATCGTCAGTATCCTTGATGGGGCTGACTTGATCCTGAATAGACTTGTAAACAAACAGAGGAATGCTAGGACTGTGTTTGCCAAGAGCGTTCTCGTCTAGAATGCTTTTGGCGGGTTCTTGTGTCAGGATGGCAGGGTCTTTCAGCATTCCAACCACGTCCTGTCCGAGGAACGAAACAATATCAGCCACAAAACATTTCTTTTCAACAGCATCAAATTTGGCTTTATACTCTGGCTTGATAGCCGCATCAAGTCCTAACTTTAGGAGTGGGTATTGTTTGGCCAGCCCAACCATACCGGGAGGGATAATACCAGCCAAAGGTCCCTTGTTAATACTCTTGATGACCGATGTGATGTTGGGCACAGTACCACCAAGAGCAGCACCGGCGATTCGAAGCTCTGGAGCGTAGGACTGCTGAAGCTCTGCCGCTGAAGCCGACGCGATGCTTCCACCAGAGTATCCCCACATTCCGACGGTGGGGTTCTTCGAGATGCCAGTGAAGTTGGCAGAGTTGAGGGCAGCTCTGATTCCGTCAAGCGTGGCGTATCCAGCGAGTTTGTTTGCTAGGTAAGCCGCGTCAGGACCTTCATGGTCTGGAGAAATGACGATCCATCCCTGCTCAAGAGCTGCTTCGATCAGCAAAAGCTCTGCTTGGGTGACAATGGTTCCGAGAGGTCCGCCAGTGGCAGAGGCGAACTGAAAGGCATAAGACGGAGCACAGCCGGCATAAGAGGCATCCTCGGCGACCTGGTATGAGAGGACCTTCGTATAGTCGGCTTTGTACGGGACCAAGACAGTAAGGACGGTGGAGAGGGCCTTGCCGAAGTTATCATTGGTTCTGTAGGAGATCTGCCAGGTGTCTTTCAAATTGGTAGGAGATATGCCAAATGCTGCAATTGGAGACGGTGGCTTCCGATAGTCGATGATGGTGCCAGGGGGGTAGTCATTGATGTTGTCAGGGACCTTGTAGAAGGAATCTTCAGTGGGGAGTACAGGCTGCTGTCGCTCCTCGACAGGGGCAGACAAGCCAAGAGTCGAGAGTGCCGCCACTGACAACAGGATGAAACGAGGGAACATGATTGACGTGACTAGGGTTCAGGATTTCGATGGCCAGTAGCTCGTTCAAGTCAGTTAATACAGGCGTCAAAAGAATCTTCACGTAAAGACCCTTGGCTTAATAAGTCGATTATATTAGAAGGGTATTAAGGACAGTTAAATATACAATTTAGTCCATGTCAATCAGCTACTACCCCAGACCAGTCCTCCACTAAACCACGTGAATCCTCGGACAAACCCATGTGAAACCCTCGGACGGAGCGATTTAGCTTCAGCTGAGGAGATGAAATTACTTTAGTCCTCTGTAGAGTGACAGTTACCCTCCACCACAGCTAGCAAGGCGCTATTCTTGTCTCAGGGACGTGCAAATGGCGATCACTTGCCGGGCTGTTGCAAAGTCCGCGGCTTGCGCGCGATTTGCAAATCCCGCTCTAGCGCCTACCGCCATGGCCATAGCCCCGAACATCACAAGGCTGGGATTGGGACAAAGACCATGCAGTAGACTCATTTAGGCAAGTAAGCCGAGACCTTTCCGGTAAAGTGCGATATGCACACGATCCATCCGCTTCCCTTCCTACCCCGCAGCCAACCAACTCAATACAATTTACGGTACCCAGCAGCTTGTGGCCGAAGCGGCATTGGTCATTAATACAGGCATACAGCACCTAATTTTTCGTCCTCTTTTCGAATCGCCGAGAGCGGGCCCTTGCGGGCGAGTAAAGCAATGGCTGCCGCATTTGAGGCGAGCGCTGCTATCTCTGCCAGAAGATGCTGTTTATCCTAATTGTGAAGCGAGGGAGGGCTAAGTAAAGAAGCCAGCTGAATAGTTGCCTCGGCGACGAGGTCGGCTTCATGGCCCCCTCCCTGAGAAACATCCATAAATGACAATAGCGTCCTATCGGCGTGCATTCGGACACTGATGAGGGTCGCCCCATGATGCAAAGCAGTTTCAAAACACTGAGCGGCCTTTTCGAGAGCTGTAGGCACCTTCGCGTATAAAAATATCTGGTGCGGAGTTTTTTGTAATCGCTTTGCTAGGTCGGGATCATCTTTCGGTGTCCCCTCAATTGCACTACGGCTTGCACATATTGCTTCCTCGATATCTTCCAAAGCTTTCGAGTGAAGATATCAAGATCGAAGCTGCACTGCAAGATTGGAAGACAGAGTTGCCCGGCGAGAGAGTTCTCGGGTTTCTTTAGTGATCCGAATAGCTTCAAAGAGGTCGTCGAGGTTTCATATTCGTATGTACCTGCTCCATGGTCGTATGCGGAGAATCTCCAGTGCCATGAATCTACTGAGATGGTCGTCCGAGATGGCTCCAATGGTCTGTTGGGCCACGCTGAGAGACTCATCGAAGCCAGCCGTTTCTTTGGTACGTCTATATCTCAAGCCAAGCCGAATGCTTGGATTAATCAACAGATCGGTCCTCTGTTTATTCTCTATTGGGGTGACTGCGACAGTCTTGTGGGTGACATCGATCGCTTCTTCGAGGTATTTCATAGATCCAACGCGCATGTATTGGTCTCTTAAAGAACGCTGAGGGCGATGTACTTTCCAAACAGTGTAGGGTTACCGTTAGGAGTGACCGTCATGGATTCCCGAGCGACGTTGATGGCTTCCTCTAGGTCCTCAATTGTCCCTTTGCGCAGATACCGCGCGCCAAGTTGGGAGGCAGGGCTGGCTAGCCTGTCACCGCGTTCTGCGTCAGGGGGAACTTTCGGCGTGGCCTTGATAGCCTCTCAGGGCTGTGTGGACAGACTCCTCAAGGACTCCAGTATCCATGCTTGCCTCGTATTTACTTCTCAGATCCAGGGCCAAGCTGTGATAGCCTTGGAAAATTATATCTACTTATTTCCCTATTCTAAACCTCTAGCCTTTGTCTATAAATAAATCATCTATTAGGTAGTAGTCTTATAATTACGTTCATAGTGTTATAGACATAAGTACAGAGATTATTTAACTACTATATGACACAAGGTAGAGAATCTTTAATGACTCATACAGTTACTTTTCTTAGTAATTATCTGCAACCGACCCGCATCACGCCTTTCCATTGACAAGTAAGTGTATCTAATCCCCAAGGAAGTCTCACACTCTGGGACAACTGAGCGATCGCATCAGCTACAAAATGCTTTCTTCCACTGTAAATCCCATCGTCTTTGAGTCCTACCCCGACCGCGGGTTACAAGCGTATAGCGTCGTTTTGGGTGCGTGGTTGGCTCTGTTTCCAGCCTCCGGGCTCCTTAACTCAACTGGTATTTTCCAAGCATGGCTCGTCGTCAATCAACTCGACAAATACTCAGAGCCTCAAATCGCGTGGATATTTAGCACTTTCGCCTTCCTTTTCTTCTTTGGGGGCATTCAGGCGGGTAAGCTCATCTATCCAGCATTTAATTCACACAACAATGTATCTCACATTTGTGTAGGTCCAATATTCGATAGATATGGACCTAAATACTTGTTCCCTACTGGGGCATGTGGCTTAGTCGTCGCGCTGTTATGTACGAGTTTCTGTACAGGTAAGAAAGACCGAATACCAATTGGCTAAGCACAGTCTAACGTCACTGCTGAGAAGAATACTACCAGTTCATGCTTGCATTTGGGTGTCTTGGTGGTCTCTCTTCTTCAATCATATGGACTACTAGCATCGCCACCCTTGGACATTGGTTCATGCAAAATCGAGGACTGGCAACTGGTCTTGCGACCACCGCTGGAGGCATTGGGGGTCTTTGCTATCCTCTTGCCTTTTCACATCTTTCACGTCGAATTGGGTTTCCCTGGACAATGCGATGTTTTGCACTCATTACTCTGCTGTGCTTCTTAGCCAGTGTACCCTTGCTCAAGACACGGCTCCCAGCAAACCCAACTTCACGGGTTCTTCTTGACTGGAAGGGCTTCAAAGACACAAGGTTCACACTGACAATGATGGCCATATTCATTCTGGATTGGGCTGTTTTGGTGCCTCCAGCATACATCACCACATACACTTCCTCACATGGACTCAGTGATCTTTCTCCTAACATACTGGCCATTCTCAACTCGGCATCTACCTTGGGACGTTGTCTACCTGGGATTGTTGCCGACAGGGTCGGTCGGTTTAACGTTATGATCATTTGCGCGACTCTCTCCACCTTATCAATCTTTTGCTTATGGCTTCAAGCAGAGTCTAACGCTGCTGTTGTCATTTCCTTCGCTGTAACCTATGGCTTTTTCAGCGGAACCGCTTTCAGCTTGACGCCAGTATGTGTGGCTCAGCTCTGCAAAACAGAAGAATATGCCACAAGGTATGGAACGGCCTATGGCGTGGTGAGCTTTGCTACATTGGCTGGCGTTCCCCTCTCGGGACTCGTTTTAGGCACAAGTGACGGCAACCACTACACTGCCTTAGTTCTATTCTGTGGCACAGCATATGCCGTCTCAGCTCTTCTCTTTATTTGTGCCAGGGGAATCAGTAAAGATTGGAGGCTCTTGTCAATATTCTAGTCTTGATTAACAGCAAGCGGTATCAAATGCCAAGATAGGGATAGGAGAAGCAAACCGTGGAGTAGCCTAACAGCATCAGTTTAGGCCTAAAATGCCCGACGTCGTAGACTGCGAAACCATAGATTAAGTACACGACAGTATCGGCATAAGTAATTTGCCCAATTTCTTGATATTTAGAAGCGTAAGTAAGGAAATAAAGTATAGATAGCAGCCACCTCTTGCCCGTCTTAAGCATCAGGCTTCTTTCCATAGATTGAACATCCGCCAATAGTCAGTGCCTGATACTCGTTCCCATTAGAAATACTCACATTGGATTATAGGCATGAATACTCGGATTGTTCAGATTCGCCCTCACACCAATAAGAAACGTGATAACCTCTTCCCTTGGCCATCCATGAGCCCTCGAAAATGACGCCATGGTCAAAGACTTCAGAGCATTCGAAGCATTATAATTATTCCATGTTCCTAACTCTGTATACTTCTTATCTCGAGGCCAAGAATTGGTAGGCCACTTGAATCTTTTATCCACGACATCGATGAAGCCAACTTCTTATATAATAGCTTTGATCTCGTCGAACTCAATGGAGGTACTACCAAGCTTCATGAAGGCTTCACCGAGGAGGTTGCACCACTTTGAAAGGGCGTGATCTGGTGTTAGAGTCCCATCGTCGGAGATAATAATACCACCGGTTTCTTGAAATTCAACGTAGCCTCCAGGCCTGAGATTACTACACAGGTTAGTCTTACGGACGAGAGTGGAGGCTCGAGACATGCTTGAAGATCTTGCCGATGTATTCCTCCCAATTTTTGATACTGAAGACCATCATTCTGCTATGGATATAGTCAAATGGCTGGCCATATTCCCAATCTTCGTCAATATCATCAATAATGAAACGAAGGTTTGGCGGGACACTGGAGACGTTAGCGGAAAAGTATAACCCTAGGGCTACTCACAAAGCGGGTTGAATTGGTGAGAGGTCAACCCCAATAACCTATACAGTTAGAAAAACCTCTCACGAGATTGGATGGTAAGGGACATGCCTCAGCTTCTGGATGCTCATCAGCGTAGTCAATTGCCCATATTCCGGTTCCCGTTCCCACGTCGAGTACACGTCCGACCTTTGCAGCGGGATCATTCGGTGGAGCAAGACCTAGTTTATCTCCTAAGGTCAGGAGGAAAAGGTTATGTTGAAGGTCTAGTGTGTTAGTAGCATACTTGAACACAGTAGTAGTAACATACCTAGACGCTCATTTCGACCTGGTCATTCGGGAGATGATATTCTAACGAGGCTATTAAAAATCGGCAGTTAGAGATGACATAGCTCCTCACTTCCGTCTTTGTAGCGATGGTACGTTCTGCCGTTCTCATGCCGATAGTTCAAGATGGAGCTTGAGATGCTTGTTGTTGATGAAGCGGCATCCTGTTACTCGTCAGCCGAATCTCTTGACATAGTGATTGCCAAGCGCAAAGTCCCGATTGACGAGTCTCCATCATCGGCGATCTAGTATGTTTCAATATTAGACTTCTATGAATGGAAGCTATGATCTTACGTGTTCATCAGGATGAAGAACTGGGTGTGCATTTACTGTCGACATGTTGATGTTGAGGACGTGAAACCGCTTGATGCAGGATAAATCAAGATGGAGGATTGTGCGTGTTGAAATTGCTGATGGCTGCGTAGAAAGAATCCATATTCTCTGTTAAGCGAAGAAAGAATGATCAATATCACTGACTCCCGTAGATTTACAGTAGCCAACATGCAGATGCATACGTGGCTACTGCATGGGTCAGTGGCCTGATATGATGCTGCCCCCCTCATCTTGGCTTCCGAGTCATCATAGATCAGCCGCCTCGATTACAAGAGGGATAAATATCTAATTTACGAGAAAAATAAAACAGTCTTCCATGTTTGGGTATAGTCCATTGGGTGACCGATAAAGTTGAAACAGAGTGTATTGCTGGGTCCATCCATACAATCGATATGCGGTTCAATCGGAATCTAAGCCATAGCAAAGGCAATGGATGCTTAATCCAAATTCACTTGCCAAACAGTAAAGTGTTTTGTGGTTAATGTGGCTAAACCTTATCCTAAGATATTTAAGAAATAGTAAACTCACTGCTTCTACCCGTAAACGCATTAATCTTGCCTGTGATAGGAGTCTTGCTATCTCCATAATAGCTCAGCCGATACGTGCCAGAATCAACGTCCTTCGCATCCTGCCATCCAGTCTCCCAAGTGATAGAAACCTCACTCGACCCAAGCAACCCATCAAGTCTTTTCCACTCAAAGACAAGATCCCAGTCCTCGTCAGTCCGAACCTGAACCCACTTGGATCCGTCCTTCTTCTCAACTGCCGCATAAGTATCCTCTAGGTGAAGATTGTTCCTTGGATTGGCTCCCACGAATGTAGCGCTGATAGTATCTCCAACTGCAAACTTTGACTTGCTCACGTCGCTGATGGTATCACCGAACTTGGTGCCAATCTTGGGGTTGTCGTAAACAACGCCTGTAGTGAGAGAAATGGAGTTCTTCCGATTGTCCGGCGCAGATGGACCAGTCGGCGGCTTTGAGGCTCCCTTTTCCTGTAGGAGGTATCCAAGATAGCTTGTAGTAAGGTTGATGTAAGCGTCCAGACTATGCCTGCCGTGGACAGTTGAGCCACCCTCGTAACGCTGCACATCATATTCTTCAGGTGTAGTACAGTAATGAGCGTAAGTGTTGCCGGGTCCACCAGCGACAACGATGGGATCACTTCCAACGCCACCTCTATCCTTGATCTCATCACTGATGCTCTTGCGCCAGCGTCGCGAAGACATGGTCGTCAGCTCAGGTGCTGAAACTATGATGAAGAAGTTACCGACACGTAGCATTTGGATATCCACAATATTGGGAGCCCAAGCATAAGGCAGTGTGATCTCACCAGCGTCGATGAGGATTGGCTTGGGTGACTGACATGCGACCTGCTCCTTGGTAGGATCGCGCAAGAATTTGGATACAAGCGCCCAGAATGGACTGGCATCAGGTTCACCTGAGTCGCCCTGTTTGAAGTCGAAGTACCCAGGGCCGTCGGTAGTTCCGGCAGCGAAAGAGTATCCGAAGGCAGCTGCACATGTCTTTGCTGACGTGCCATTGGGAAGTTGAAAGGTGAAGTCTGAGAAGTCCTTGAATGAGTGATACCCAAGAACACTCTTTCCCGTAACTGGAACACCGGCTCCACCTTGCATCTGACCATATAGCTTGTCGGCCTGCTTAAAGACTCGACGACCAATCTCCCAGCATGACTTGGTTCCTCCGTCATTTAGTCCCCAGAAAGGACCTCGACCATGACAAGTGTCAATCTTGCCATTGCAGGTCGCATCCTTAAAGTCGCACTGCTGTCCTGAGCCATCCTCACACCAGGCCCCTTCGACATTTGGCGTAGTGTCAGCGACAGCAGCTTGAGAGAAGCCAGCCACAAAGTCGGCAGTAGCTCCACTGGTTCCACGAACAGCCTGTTCGAGGAGATAGGCACTGACACCCTTATTGTCACCAGCAACAAGAGTATTATTCATATAAAGACTCGTGCCATGTACCGAGAACCACGTGAGCACCCCCATAACTTTGCTGTCTGAGTCGCGAGTGAACTTGAGCATGGTCAGCTCCTTGTCGACCTCATCCTGATACTTGTCCCGCTCCGACTTTGGATTGGCTTGATAGGCATACAGACTTCGATTGATGTTGACGTCTTCGATGCGGATCTTGCCTACGCTGAGACGGCCCTTAGTAAGACTTTCATGCGCCCGCTTGACCGACAGAACAGCACCGTCAACGATGGCCTGATACGCTTGCTGGTTGAATCCGAGAGCGGAGATCTGTGGCATGAGATAGTTGTTCCAACCTGCTGGCCCAGCGTGCGAATGCGTTCCGGTGACAGCGACATTATCCGACGTGTAGACGGAATACTCCGATCCAAGAGCCGCGATGCCCTCGAGGATACCTCTGCGAACAGCAGTATCACCAGACTGAGTATCCAAGACCAAGTACACAAATCGCTCCTTGGGTTCATCTGGATTGCCCACGATGAAAGCCCGAGAGTATAGGCGCTGGCGCAGACCTGTTCCTATCTGCCCTAGGTCGGCATAGCCCATGAGATTAAGCTCGACGACAGGACCAGTCACGTCAGCTTTGCCGACACCGAGCAAGTATACATCGCCAGAGTCATCAGCTCGCTTGGCGCTATCGTTGGGAGAGTTTTCAGGCGAAGGGACGGCAAGACATGATGCTATCTGGAATAGGAAGGTGGTGAAGCTCAGGTATAACAGGAGCACATAAGAGAGATTGCGATAAGTTGCGGTGAACATCATGACCACGATAAAATTGGGTCAACGAATGTTTTGACTCTGCAAATCATGTTCAAGAAATATGCGATGCCTCAAGGTATTTATAGTATTTACTCATCATTCGGTGGTGGCTCAAAGTGATGCGATAAGTGGCTTCCCAAGCGGTGTACTCAATGCAGTCGCATACCTTTCAGCTATCACATTCACAAAATCAAGTAAACTCATGGTTTTTCAATTACTTACAGACCGTTATATATACCAGAACCGAGGCAATTACCCAAACGAGCCAAGAATATGCATCTCTGCCCCTCTGACGATATTTCGCATACGGAAATCCTACCGATTCGAGATATCAGCCATTTAACCGATCGCGTGTGGGTTGCAGTGCATGTTCTGTTTAAGGAGATAGCCCGGCAGAAGCAATTCACGTGGCAACCATCAGTGCTACAAACAAGGCACGAGAAACATCCCCGCATCTTGAAGTACCGAATTACTTTGGATTGGTCAAGATAGCTTATAAGTAGTCAATTACCGCCTACAAGATTAAGTTTCAGGGTGACGACATAAGTCATAAGAACATAATATATACTTTTTGTTTAATATAAACTTCTACCTCAAAACCTTCCGCTATGACCAAAAAGTCTTATTGCAGGACTCAGGACTTTGCAAACGTGGTCAAGATAGGAAGCTGGATCTTTTGTTGAGATGGTGTGCGGGTGCTACGATACGTCACGCGAGGTTTCTTATCAGGAATAGGTCAATAACAGCCCATGCATGCCGATCTAATCTAGGAATTATCTCTGCGGTATCCGTAGACTATGCATTCTCGCCCTCTGCTATCCTGGCCATTTCTGCTCGTCCAATTGTTCCGTACCGCTGTGAGTCAAACATCCACCGAATAATCGTCTCTGTAGCCTGGAACATCTCGCGCTGGCTCTCCTCCAGGTCTGGCGCTTGTACCGCGCTCATGTTTGATAGGTCAATCGGCCTTTGCTCAAGACTCATGTTTGCCATCTGCGATTGCATTGCCCATCCTTCATCTCGCATCTGTAATATGTCTTCATGCCGCTTCTTGAGTGCCTCTCCCCGAGTAAGCGCTTCCTCCGGATAGTCCGGAATAGACTCTAATTCATTTATCACACTTCGCATGTCCTCCAGCATAGTATCTGGAACTGTCTCGCTCCAGCCTTCAATAGCTACTTCATAACAACCCAAAGCCAAATTGATTGGTGATCCATCGCCAAAGTATCGCTGTGCTGGTCCAAAGTCTTGACGGAATCTGATATTAGGATCAGCGCCGCTACGGAGTAACTTTCCGACAAGGAAATGATTTTGGAACAAAGCGGCTCGGCACAAGGCGGTGCCCATTTTTGGATGATCAAAGTTTATGCACTCTCTGGCTGCGAAGGGTGAGTTCTCGGACAGCATGCATTGGACTTGCGCCGTGTAAATCTCTGCTTCGACTACGTTCTTGCGGGCTGGTGGTGAAGAAGCCAGGATAGTCCATGCACTTTGTTGTTCGGCATGGGCACCGATGTGATCCACGATAAAGTCAAACTGCTCATTGTCATGTTGCACAGGCCAATGGTCAGATGTTATATCATTTGGTGTTAGCAGAGATCGGAGGATGAACAGCGATGTCTCCGTTCTTTGCTCAAGGAGCTCCTTGAAGATGGATATCCTTGGAAGGTCGGGCCCTAATTGATAAGGGCTGCCAATTTGCGCTCCATGCTGAATCAGAAGATTCGCTATGTCAAGATATCCATGCAAGATAGCTTCAACAACAGGCGGTCTAGTCCCTGCTGGATGATCCGTAACGGAGACCTCTGACGCTATGAGCTCTTCCGCTATGACAATACCAGGGGGGGAAGAAGCCGGTCTCGCAGCCAAGTCATGGAGTAGAGTCTGTGGACACTCAGAATAACTTTCGATCTCACAGCCGTAGTCTCTCAACAGTCGAAACACCCTCTCGTCATTGAGCAATATCGCTTCGCGTATGGGTCGATTGTCAGGCGAGCCAGAGGGATTATGGCCCATTTTTAATAATGCTTCAACAATATCACGATTCCCAAGTCGAATCTGCATGCACAAGGCTTCTCCCGACTGTTCTCTGATGGAGGAAGTTGTACTCAATAATTCTCTCTGCTCCTTGAAAATAGCAAGCGTTTCTTCGACATCGGAACGATATCTCGGGCCATTTCTGATGAGTCGGCTGAGCAAGGAAAACGTATCTCGGTTACCAGCCTTTTGCTCCTGAGTCGCCTTCAAAAGAGTGAGATCGTCAAAACCATTAAACAATCCTGAAATTCTAGATTCATCATGATCTTGATATAAGAATAGTCGAAGGAAATTCGGTAATGCTAGCATGGCAGCAAGCTGGATGGGTGACTTTCCGCCAACTTGGATCATGGGGTCAGCTCCAAGTGCGATGAGGACTTGAGCGGCATGGATGTTCTGGAAGAGAACACATCGCCCGAGAGGCGTCGTTTGGATAGACATAGTTCCCTCCCAGTCGGCATGCGCTTTGAGGACCTCGGCTCTCATGCCACCCGACGCAGCATCGATCAGGCCTCCCGCGTTCAGCAGGCCTCTCGCCATTGGCATCATCTCGTCTTTCTCAAATCTCCAGAGCCAGTGGAGAGGAGTGTCTTGTCCCAGAGGATGTCCCTTTGGATCGGCTCCATGTCTCAAAAGTGCCAGAGAAGCGTCCAGGTGAGCATTCCGACAAGCACAGACTAACGGCGTTTCTTCACAATCTTGATTCGGGAGGTCGATGTTTAGCTTGAACGTGTTGATGAGATGGTCGATTGTGTTGGCTTGTCCGCGGGCTGCTGCCATGTGCAGGATTCCGTGTCCACGGCTGTTGACAAAGATCCTGTCGAAGTGAGTCACTTGCTGGGCATTCTCATTCATTACAGGTGAGCTCCTCAGTGACTGCTCATACGCTCCTCCAAGCTCCTCTTTCAGTTCTCGCTGAAGTTGTTCCACATTATCGACCGAAAATTCTTTTCTCAAGTGTCGAGGCAAGAATGCAAGTGAACCAGGAACACCACTGAAGTAATTCGCAAGCCTCCTTGCGTTCTGGCACGTTTCAGTTGCGTTCTGTCTCTGCTCATCACTCAGCAGCGGCAAAGCGTCCTCGAGATCTTGGCCAGCCTGCCATCCTCCACGAAGAGTAGCCCACTGCAGACTAGACGGGAAGACGGCTAGCAGCTCAGGTGGCGTTTGTCCCAGGGCTTGGCTCACGCGCCATACACACGATGCTGCGAGATACTCGAACCCGCTTGAATCATCAGACCCGGTCACTGCGTCACTTGCCGCTCTTCGAAGTGCAGCACAAGCTTTCTCGGGGTCGAGGGAGGTGCCAAACTCGGCGATGTGGCATCGGAAGAGAAACCAGGCTGCAAAGAGTTTATGGAGCTCTACATCACGACTTTGGTCACCAGAGTCCGAGATGGCTTGAAGTGCTTCGAGGATATGTTCCTGCTGCTCCCATGACAGGATGTTCTTCAGCTTCTCAGGCTCAAAGACGAAGCCTGGGTTTACTGGAGCTTTGACTATGGGCCGAAAGCCGGGGCTGCAACAAATGTTAGCATAAATAAACGTGCTTTTTATGATATCTTACGTGTTGTTCTGAGGATCATAAGTAGCTCCAACAGTGCCTAAAAATAGGCCAGCGCCATCTGCACTAATTCCATGCTTTCCCTGACAGGACGTCAGCCCGGAATGTGGAAGATTCTCCGCCTCATGGTGGAATATTGGAAGGGGAGCTGTTTGAGGGAAGGTCACTCACCGGAGGTTCATTTTCATCAACTTCCTTCCACTTGCGATTCATTTGGTCGACGTTACTCAAGTAGTCATCAATTGCCGAAAGACTAGGGTAGTAAGAGATCAGTCGGGTCGCACTTTGGTAGACCTGGGAGAGTTTTCACATACGGGATACCTCTCAGAGCAGCTTGTGCCTTTGCCAAAGACCTATCTGCCAGCTTCTTTTGGATCGTCTGTTCCAAGACATATAGAACCATCTCCGTACAATCCTGGTTGATCTCACGCATATCAAAGTAGTCTTGGATCATTGATGTCGCTCTGTGTAGAAGTCGCCCCGACCGCTTCAATTGAGCCAGCGTTACCGAACCCGAAGGTTCTCGTCGAGGACTGAACTCATAATGCAGATTGGCCAAATCGCCATCTGCAAATGTTTCACAGACGAGTAAACCAAAAGAGTAGACGTCGCATAGCTTTGCGGCCTCTGCCGTGACTATGCCGTCGGTTTCCGGTGCCGCATATCTCGGTGTCTTGCAGATGAAGCGATAAGAGTCATGCTTCTCAGAGCCATAGACGGCTCCTCCAAAATCAGCCAGTTTAGCTATAAAAGCCCCATTGCTGGACTTGTCCGCGAATATTAGTACGTTCTGACGCTTGATGTCGCCGTGGATAATGCTGCAGGCGTGAATAATCGAGAGACCTTTCCCCGCATCGTACAACAGCTTTTGCTTGACAGCGAACGAAAGTGGAGATTTCGAATTACTCTGCAGATCCTCTAAGGTTCCGTGCTCTGCATGCTCAATGACAAGTTGAGGATAGACGCCTCCGGATGCTCCGTTGGGTCCCCAACACAAGCCGACCAGGCGGACGACGTTGGGGTGGTACCGGAGGGTCTCGTGAAGAAGAGCGCGAATTTCGAGCAACACGTGATCCCAGCCTGCTTTGGGTAAATCATCAGATTGAGACTGGATTCGAACAGTTTTTAAAGCCACGATACGGTTTTGGCGGATGACTGCAGGCGCAGAGCCGCTTGTTTGAGGGTTTGGGATTGCTTTGGCCCGTTCTACTGAGAATGTTGCCCCGCGGTCGATGAATGATCGCTCAGTGAAGCCTTGGATATACTCATCAATGAAAACAGTTTCCGCGTTTCGACCTTTCTTTTCAAGGGATGAAACATGGGCCAGGAAAGTTGGGAATCTGTTTTCATTTCGAGTGAGCTGCTCTTTAATCTGTTCTTCGACAGGTTGTAGCTGTACGCTGCTCGCAGGTAGCGTTGAAGGAGCCTGCCATAGAATCTGGCTGAAAGGGTCAATAATTGTCTCCATGCTGAGTTTTTGACGCGATGAAGAGTTCAGGATGCGCAAAGAACGAAGTCGAGAATGAAATCTGCCTTGGCTCTGTGATGTCTCGGACGCTGCGCCTGCATAGTATGATAACGCTAATGTTGTGATTGTGATTGGCTACCCTAAGCCACGCAAGTTCGGCTCAGCCCAGCCCATTCAGTTCTAGGCCCTCTCGATGCATCTGCCACGTAAGAGTTCGATTTCAGGCTACACTGGCTATGCTTTGATTGGAATTGCCTCATATGAGTTGATATCTATCAAACAAACATCAAACACATCGGATCTAGCGGCTCACGATACCAGAATCCAGCCGGCCAATCTTTATCCTAGCTAGCTCACACCACTAGTCTAGCCACGACCCAGTAGCCCAGTACAATGCTTGATCCAGGGTCAATCATCGCTCTCACGCAAATCACATACGAAGGCGCCAAACGAGCTGTAGATCTAGTCCTCACAGCGATTCACTTTCCCAAAGAGTGCGAGGAGTTGTTTGTGCAGCTGAAGCTCGAGCAGTTCCGTCTGCAGTGCTGGGGTCGAAGTGCGGGGTTGGAGCAAGGCAGACTTATCGAGGCTCTACATCCGATCTTCCCGGAGATACGAAACGCACTTGACTGCATAAGTGCACTCTTCCAGGATTTGAATAAGTTACAGGCCAAGTTTGGCATCGTGTCTACGTCTGTGGAGGATGTAGGTCACAGGCAAAAGGAACTGGCGTACAAGTGGAATGACGAGCTACACAAGCAGGGCCTAGCACTTTCTGGTAAACAGGTCGAAGATGGAGCACCGTCCCTGATATCCAAAGAACAAAAGGCGTTTTTCCCGGTTGGGACCTTCAAGGTCAATCTGCCAGCTCGTCTCCGATGGGCATTGGGGAACAAGTCCAAGTTCCGCGACTGCGTGGCTGAGCTGGAAAGGTACACCAACAAACTGAACCAACTCTTGCCAGAGCGGCAGAGCCTTCAGTACAAACAAGACTGGACTAGAGTCAACATCATAATCGTCGGAAAGGCCGATGATGAGAACACCGTTTCCCTCCTACGAAATGCCCTGGAAGGAAGTCCGGCGATGGAAGCTTCACTCCGAGGGCTGGTGGACAGAAAATCAGTCGCGGCAGCTCCCAGTACGACAAACTTCCTCCGAGGCAACCCACAGCTAGACATGAGTGCTTTCGCTATGCCGCCGGGAATCCGGGACAAGGACAGATTTATCACGACAAGTAAAACTACTGGTGAGCTGGTTGTCTTTGAAAAGAAGTCGTGGGATGATGAACGGTCCATGGCCAACCGCTCTAAACTCCAAATGCGGCTTGGCCGACTCGTTGCGATGCTCCGTCCAGGCAGAAGTGACTGCATCTTAAAAGCCATCGGCTTCGCAGAAGATGAAGTTACTAAATGCTGGTGGATCGTATATGAGATGCCCTCATTCATATCAACTAATCCTAACCTTCGTGTTATGTCACTTCACGAACGTTTAGGACGCCAATATTTCCATCTCGCGCCGCTTGAGGTCCGAGCGAAACTCGCCTTCTCCCTCGCATCAGCATACTCAGAATTGTTTAGTAGTGGATGGGTTCACAAGGCTATTAGCAGTCATAACATCGTGTACTTTGGTCCTTACAATGATCTAAACCGTCCCTCTGTTGTCGGCTTCGAATTTTCTCGCCAGGACACTGAAGAGTCAAACGTCGATGCCGCCAAGACGCCAGCACAAGTCGAAAGAAGCGTTTATAGGCATCCTGATTATATCGGCAGTGAGGCAAAGAGATACAAGACACAATATGACATTTACTCGTTCGGCCTCGTGCTGATAGAGATTGCGTTCTGGCAGCCACTAAAAGATGTATGTCCTTACGCCAAAAGGGATGTCTTTGGGAAAGAGGAGGCGAAGAACGTACAGAAATGGGCAGTTCAGGTTGCAGACACGCAATTTGCATTCAGAGTCGGTACTGCGTATGCCAATGTTGTGAGCTGGTGTCTCAAGAGCGGTGCAAGAGTGAACAAAGATCAGGAGGACTGGCATCCAGCATTGGCATTTAACGACCGTGTTGTTGTCCCGCTTTCTGGGATATAGCCTAATCTAATACATATTTCAGCTTGGCAAGTCCCTGTGGTCGGCAGACCAGTTAGAGACGGAAACAGCGTAATGGGGGAGAAGCGCTGATGGGCAGTTAATGAATTGTGTTACGGTTAAGATGCGAGAGGAGCTAGCCCTCTCAATTAGCAGAGGTAGCTAAAACACTCCACTCGCAAGGTCTATACAACGACTTATACCGAACATTGCTTCTGAGTTTTGGTAGAACACTTATTCTGACCAGGAAAATATTTTGTTCTCCATGACAATAGTTGTCCCCAAAATAATTGCTTTAGCAACTGCAACCATCACAATCGCAGCATCCATCATCATCATCACCAGTATTTGCGCCCTCTTTGCTGCCATTGGCCTTCGTCATCGGCTCTTGCGATTGATACTGATGCTCATACGCCGATCCAGCGCCCACGACTGTCGCGCCCGCAGTGCCGTACAAGGCTGTCCGCATATAAAACTGAAACGCCTTGATATTTTCATCCGGAGGAATAAGCTGTAACTCATGATACGCCGTTTGAGTGTTCTTTTCGAACCATGGGAAATCGAGGGCGCAGTCCTCAGGCTGTTTAATGATGCGCTTCGCAAATTGCCGCAAGAAGCTCTGACAGTCGTTGAAGCCGAGGACATATACGCCAAACGATTTATGAGCGGCTTGGCATTCCTCATCAACTCTCTTCTCCGACATCTTGGTCCAACCGATCTGGCAGATGTAGTAGTCCTGAGCATATGGCTTTCCCTCGCTGTCAAGACTCTCCTGTCGAAGCCGCATCATCTCATCTTGCATGGACCATGGCGCAATCTTGCTCTCGTAGTCAATCGACGGTACCAATGACCCGACAAGATGTCCTTTTGGTAGGCTCTTGTACTTTTGTCGCGACGGGAGTCTCAGCTCGTATTTCTTGCCGTACACAAATAGCGCCCAGTGGTATAAATGGCCGTCTTTGATCCGACGGGAGAACCACACATTTTCGCCCCTACTTCTGTCCTGCTCCTGAGCCTTGCGTAGCTCGACCTGTACCTCAAGCCTTTTCCTGTGCGCTTCGTCTTTGGCAAGGGCCTTTGCCTCGAGAGTATATATGGCATTCATGATGAATAGCGTTGGCGATTATCAAGAGCCGCATCATTCGGCGAGTCTTGTGGATATAAAAGGGATTACGCTCTGCCCACCCACTTGAGCAATTACTGTATCACAGGTGCATTGCATATTCGTCTTTGTAATTGATGTCTTAGCATGCTTACACCTGCCATTGCGGCACAGCTGGTGGATCAGCGGCCAATATGACCCCTTCTGGCTGCTCCGTAGCCGAAGTGCTTATCAACCCCCTGTTCTAGCATGACGCCAACTAATCAGGTAGTCGGAATGACTTGTGAACTGCACAGTGACGTTGTGTTCCTTCGTCATGACCACCAAGATGAAAAGCTTGATTTGTCGTTTGTATGCGATAAGCATCATTTAGCAACTGACTCCCTTCTTCTTCCAATTGTGACAGTCATAATTTGGCCCCCTTAACCTTTCGCATCTAGGCCCTCTGTGACGTCAGCTATTGGCGCTTGCATTTTGGTCTTATGACCGACCAATTTCATGCCTATTCCGCCTGTCTTTTCGTACAATCAGCGCGAACAAACCAACATCGAAGAACGTCTGGACCCGGAACCCTCATCGTCGTTTGATAATGCACGAAATTTCTAGACAGCACACCTTGACTACGGTCAGACCAGTCCCATTCGATAAATCCGTATCACTTTTTGACATTCCTGATGGCACAAGTGAAATCGGACAGTCAAAGCCGGGCACTCTTGTTCTACCAGCCGTTTACACGAATCAGGGGAAGCTCCATCGACTAAGTTTTGGCTATGGTGTCGGAAAATATCTACAAGTCGATCTAGACGTGTCTAGGCTAAATGAGATCCACAACCACCTCTGGATGGTTGGAAAGCCGATGCCTGGACGACCACTACATCAACATCTCGTGTACGGTCGGAAGATCGTATGCGCTGAGCAAGCGGACCTTCACCTGCTTTGGGATGATTATCGGCTGTTTGTGAAGCCATGCCCAGATTATTTAGTCTCATTCGACTTTTGGGAGCGCTATCTGTGCTGCGGTGATGACGGCTTATGGGCTACGGCTGCCGGTATGGTCCAGTCTTATACATGGTTGATCCAGGACAAGTCCGACTGGAAGGTTGCACAGATAGAAGGCATTCTTTCAGAATCTATCACCTGGGAGCGGTGGACCGCCTTCGTCTGTTCTTTCACCGACCACATACAAGAACAAGATCTCGATGTCAATCCACGCTTCAAGTACGGCAACCTGCGCCTCCCCCGGATCCAATGGATATGGCGGTTCCGCTCTCACACCGGGGGTGTACACGCATTCGTCAACGGGTATCTGAACCCATACTCCAGTTACCGTCATTTCTTCAAGCAAATGGTGGCGCCCATCACGGTGGCAACGGTATATTTTGCGCTCATCTTGGCCGCGATGCAAGTCGGGCTGGCCACGACGATGCTGCAAGAGAGTGACGCATTCCAGAGCGCGTCGATGTGCTTTACTGTGTTGGCTATTGTTGGGCCGATCGCGGTGGTTGCAGTGCTGGTAGCTGGGGTGATGGGTTATGTATTCGTGTGGAATCTATGTCATGCGGTGAAGTTAAGGAGGATAGAAAAGCTAGAATGCAAGATAGTTGGCAAGCAGGAAGTGTGAATACACATTGTGAACTATTTTCTTGCCATAATAATACTTATACTCTAACGATGTTGATACCAGCAAAGAAACTGGAGACGTAAATGATGGAGCAGCCTTGGAGCACAATATCGCAGACGACAAAAGAACACGCCACGTCGATTTGGCCGATATCGGACTGGCGTTCTTTTGAGCCAGTTTGGGTGTTGCGAGGATTTTTAAGACTCTGAAACAAATCTGTTTCGATTGGTACCAGGAACAAATGACTCATCCACTTTGGCATTGCTTCTTCAGCCGCTGGTAAATCACAATCTAGTAAGTAGACATGAAGCTGAGGATGTTCTTTTTCACTATACAAGCCCACATATTTATTTCCAGTAAATGAGCCTGGACTCCTACTGTTGTTAAGTGGGTGTGATAATGCTGTACCTGGCAATCCCAACTGTGTATCAAGCTTATCAAAACTTTCGGACAAATCTTGAATCAGGGATCCAGTGAACGATCCCAGAGGCCAATCGCAGAGTGACTCGTATCGAGAAAACATTTCATTGCGAAATCGGCTTCTGTCCCATACCGCTCAGAGCCTCGATACCCTGTCCCACCAGCTAATTCGATGGAATCATTATCTAGGGCTTTGAAGCTCGATTTGATGTCCTTGAGATGATTTTTTCAAGTCATTAGTCAACCGCATCGTGGAACGCCGGTACTCACCTGAGTCAGTCTCGCATCCACAACTTCGCCCGCTGTAAAGGATAAATAGACTTGGCAGATCATCTGATTGGCGAAATAGGTGCTCTTGGGCGTGCACTAATCTTTCGAGGGTAAGCCAAGAGCGGTCGCCATTCTAAACAAGCCGGAGTATTTAAAGGTTTTACGTCAATAACTCATAGTCTAGATCTGTTCTCTGCTGATTTAAGCTCTCAGCCACAAGTCTTGGCTGGAAATAACAGTCTAGTACGCTGCGGCCAGCTGAAGTCGGTCTTCGCCACGGGGTACGTCCCCTTGCATTAGAGCCCAGAGCTAGTGAGTCTGACATACGCTACCATGCCAACTAAGGAAATTCGTAACACCCTGTGGATCTATGTTTCAATCCTAATTTGGCAAGAGATACAAATTACAGGGCTTTATAAATCTCATGAAATGTCTACTGTGTTGAGACTGCTTGTTCTCAAGGCTTCCCCTTGGGTCCCTGTCCCTAAAGCACTATACCGGCCTACAGTATGAATCTTGCTGTAAAGCTTATGGTTACCAATGGTACTACTACCTTGGGAATGTCGGGCCGAGATTCGATCTTCCCGAGATACAACTTTTAGTTTCTGTTACAAGACACCAGCTGAGACTCTAGCCTTTTTACTAAAGTTAGCTTGATAGGTAACTTCAAAGCCCATTGGCTCCCAGAGTTCTGGGAAAGAGGGCGTTTGCCCCTTGTCTAGTAAAAACCTTAACATTTCGAGATTAAAGAAATTGGGAAAATTGTTTACCAGTAGGTAGTTAGTTCTCTCTGCTGATTTAGTTCTCAGCGACAAGTCTCAACTGCAAATGATCCCCAGTAGGTAGATATATAAGGCCCCAACCCTTTCACTACTGTATTGCAGATCATTATCGCCAAAATGCATCCTTTATGGTTCTTGATAACGTGGGGTAGCTTGCTGGGTCAAGGGCTGGCCTCTGACATTCTAGAGTTTCTCTCTCAAGTCCCCGACTGCTCTGTAAGACACTGATATCACAAGATCCATTAGTAGTTTTAGATGCTAACATTCTTGTTTACTAGAAGAGCTGTATGCAGGATCTGGTGGCGAATTCCACATGCGCAAGCGATGCCGTCGACATAGCATGCCTCTGCGTTGCACCTCAGCTTCAGACAACAGCTGCGCTCTGTATCAGAGAGAGCTGTTTACCAAGAGATATATTATGTGAGTAATATCGATATTATAGGCTTGTTTACTGAACGCACTGACCGAACTGTAGCTGTAACGAATTTGACTTCGGTAGCTTGCCAATACCCCGTCCGGGATAAACATCTGCAATTCGACATTTTATCCTTTACTATGATTGCCATTACTGGGATTGTAGTGGCCCTTAGGATACTCGAAAAGATCTACTTCGAGAAGAAGCTCCAGATTGATGATTGGCTTATTGTGATCTGTTTTGTAAGCGCTCTCTCTTATTACTGACATAAAGTGTGCAAAGTATACAAGCCTAATCACATCTAATAGGTTTCAGACCTGGCGAATACCTTTGTTTGCCACTATGGCTGTGAGTATAATTACTTATGCGCTTTTCTTCTAACTAGCTTACTTACTTACTGTCTAGTTGTTGCAAATGGCTTGGGTCAGGATGCTTGGCGGATAGGAGGTGACAGACTCACGGAATATCTCAAGGTTAGGAACATTTCCTACTGTAAAGAAGTAAGCCTACTGATGCTTGTCTCTAGTACGTCTACATTTCCCAAGCGACATATTGTACAGATATCTACCTCACCAAAATATGCATCTTGCTCTTCTTCCTTCGTGTATTCGGGGTTGGTACAGCAAAGTATATTATATGGAGTACAATTGCTATCACAGCAGCTTTTATGGTTGTATTCGATATCTTAACCGTTGTTCAATGCTCGCCAATCAGTTACTTTTGGACTCGTTGGGATCTGGAACATAAAGGACACTGCATTGGAGTTGAGCTTCTAGCTTGGACAATTAATGTGGTATCAATTGTCTTAGACTTTTGGATGCTTATAATCCCGATATTTCGAATAAGTTGCCTCCAAATGAAGTGGAAGAAAAAGGTAGCAGTCACAGTAATGTTCTGTGGGGGTCTTTTGTAAGTTTTAATTCTCTATTAACGTTTCACAATGCTAACTATTATGCATAGTATTAGCATTGTTAGTATAATTAGGCTGCAATTCATAATTAGCTTTGGTGTATCTGAAAACCCAACATGTAGGTTCAATCATGACATAAACTATATGAATTTGTTACTAATGTTATTATAGGGGACTTCTTCAATACCGCTTATTGGTCAGTTGTTGAGGTCAACGTCGGAATATGGTGTGCCTGCCTGCCTGACATCCGACTTCTTATTCTCAAGGCGTTCCCAAAACTTCAAAGCAGCAACAATTCAGCCCAAAAGACTTCAAATCACACGTCACCATTCCATTCAAGGACAAGGCGGCATTCAGTACATGATTCACCGCTCGGGACTGGGTTTACAGTCTATGAAAACGAGTCCGGGAATGAAGTACAAAATGAGGCGCTATCAAGCACAGTTGAGTTAGTAGAACTAGAGACAAGACAGAAAGTCTAAAAGATATAGTATAGTTTAATAGATTAGGTACATAGTATCAATTTAATTCAATACAATAATTATCTAATCCTTGAAATATTGATTCAATATCTTTAATAAAGTCCATTTTAGATCTTCTGCTACGATTATTCAATGATGGGATGATAGAACTAAGGGCATGGAAGATGCAAAAGAGGACACCCACTGACGTCACGGAGCACTTGAAGCGTCAACGCGCTCTAATCCATATCCAATGAAGCTTTATAAGTCGTGGTCGTATCCTAAAGCTGGATCTCTTTGTCTTTGAAAGCCCAGGCCATTTGCTTTCAGCATCGAACTTGACTGGTCTCATAAGTCTGAGTAAAACCCTATAACAAGGTAGTGAACTCGTCGAACATGTTCAAATGATTTTCCAGGAGCAATTTGAAGCTGACGCAGAGATTGAGATGACTAGACAACCTGTCCTGGACATTCGTGATATGCGCGAGAATGTCATACAAGGCTCTTAACACAGTCGAGAGCGCGGTAATGTCCTTTGGGGCATTTTGAAGGCTATGGATAAATTGGTACAATCGCTTAGATCCATGTAGTAATGCACCTACGATATCAGCAATACTCGCTGTCACAGAAAGCGGTTCGGACATAGTAAAATCGCTTGCTTCGGGGGGAAATGTTGGGGTTTGGAGGGGGACCTACTCACCATTTGTTATTTCTATTTTCAGCAGCAGATATGGATTACTGGATATTTATCTTACTAGAATAATATGCAATGTTACACGCAATTTTACTTCTCATTGGTTCGTCTCCCATTCTGCTTTGTTAGGCCGCCTCATGCGGCTTGAGAGCCTCGCTGAGAGCCTTGTTGGGTCTTTATGCATAAGCGACTGATTACAGGAACACCACAATTTTGCGCACAGTCCCCTTCATTTCCTTCTTACCAAACTCGCACAACATCAACAGAATGGAAGTGACAGGCCTCGCCGTTGGTGTTGTCGGTCTCGCTGGTCTCTTCAGCGTCTGTTTGGACTCACTTTCTCGCTTTCAAACTTACCGCGAAGCAAACTCTGAAACCCATGTCCTGGATACGCGTTTCCGAGCGGCTAGAGCCCGATTTGAACAATGGGGTGTCAGCGTTGGCATCTCCAATGGAAGGCTTCAGCCAGATCACCATCGTGGACTCGATAACAAAGAGACAGCGAATTTGATTGAGGATATCCTAGAAATCATAGCAAAGACAATATGCGACGAGTCAATTCTTCAAAGAGCTCGTGCCGACCGGCGCATCCACACTGCACCTCTAAGGGGTCATACGCAGTCCAGAAGCAAGCGGTTGAAATGGGCACTCGGTGGTAAGGAGAGTCGCACTGAGCAAGTTGACATGTTCGAGAAGCTGGTCCAGCAACTTTATAATTGGATACAACCAGAGGACAAAAACCCAAATTACGAAGGACTGGAGAGCACAGCGTGGGTAGAGAGTATCCGCCAAATGCTAACCAAGGTCGAGGAGGGCATAAAGTGTATGTATTAATCCTACCTTCAGCCCTAAACTGAAGTATCCTTTTGCTAACAGGAAGAAGCTGAAATGAAGCGTGATGTACTCTCATGGCTTGGAGAATCATCTCCGATTGATAAATACGAAGATTCCTTGGCTAAGCGAGTCGACACCACATGCGAATGGATCTTGGAAAGACCTACTTTTAAATCGTGGCTCTCCCCACTGGAGTCATCTAAGCCGAGCGTGCTGTGGATAAACGGGCCTTCAGGGTTCGGAAAGACCATTTTGTGCGCCCATATCGTCCATCGTCTAACCGAATCTCTGGATGAACCAGTCGCCCATTTCTTTTTCACGTCTGCTCATGAAAGCCGAGAGGACCCATTCGCTGCTCTGAGCTCATGGCAGCGCCAAGTTGCCGTCAAGAACACCGACGCATATGAATGTATTCGTCGCGTCTGGGAGAACGACTCTTCCGAGAAGGCTTCCAGAAGAACTCTTGTTGGCCTGTTCAAGCAGATGATCACAGTGGTCCCGGGTTGCGTATTCATAGCAGACGGATTGGATGAGTGTTCTCAATTGGGTAACGGAGACGTATCAGTGGCCAGGTTCCTACAAGATATAATGGGAGCCATAGGAGGCAACGACGTCAGGCTTCTGCTCGTTAGTCGAGATGAGCCGGAGATTAGACAAGCCCTTGGGGGGCATAAAGAAATCTTATTGGAATACAAGATCGGCATAACTGATGTTCAGGCCGACACAGCAGTCTTTTCCGAATCCGTCGTTAACAAGAAGCTCTGGAGCAAGAGCGAGGATCTCCGAGCAGCCATTTCGGAGTCTATGGCAGATCGGTGCCAAGGACAGTTTCTTTGGATCAAGATGCAAGAGCAGGCTCTGAGGAACACAATGAGTAAGAAACGACTTCGCGAAGTGGTGGAGAATACACCCTCCGGCCTTGATCGCCTTTATGACCAAACCTGGAGTAGGATCATGAACATGTCGGATCACGACCGAGATCGAACCTTCGCTCTTCTCCGTTGGACAGCATTTACATTGACCGCTCTTCAGGTCTATCAAGTCATCGAAGCCGTGCAAATTGATCAGTTTGGAGAGCTCGATCCTGATGACTACCCCGAGGATGTTGACAACGACTACATCACAGGCGAGATACTAGGACTCTGTGGCCCCCTCGTGGAAGTCCACGATAATGAGGAGAACTCATCACCAGGATATGGGACACTTCACATTCCACATTTCACCGTGCACGAATACCTTGTTCAACATCTGCCGGTACCCCTCTGGATACAACCAAATGATACGATAAACGTGAAGCGAGAAATTGTTCATCATACGGTCATAACAAGGGCATGCGTTCAGTACCTGAGCTTGCCGCAAGTTTGGGAAGAGGGTGATAACCCTAACCGTTGTTCAGAAGCTGTGCTCCCCTACGTCGCAATCTCCTGGGCGTTCCACGCCATCTTAAGCTTCATGGATCCGTCTCTAAAAGACCTTTGCAAGGCGTTTTTGAAAAGTGACAACATTTTTTTCAAGTCGCTTATTACCTACCTTGAGAATCATTGCGGCTCAAGCATGGTTAAGGAGCCAATATTTCAGCCGCAGCTTCGCCCTTTTGAACACGTGCTCAGTCTCGGATGGGGAAGTATGGCAGATCATCTCATTGACGATGTAGATGTTAATGAAATTGATGATCTCGGGCGATCACTGATTCTTTCGGCGTGCCGCTCGGGCTCGGCAGAATTGGTTAAAATGCTTATTCGACACGGCGCTGACTTGAGCATAACAGACGCCAAGGGATTGACGTGTCTTCACGAAGCAGCCAACCGTGGTTCTGAAGACATTGTCAGAATTTTGGTAGAATCGAAAGTTTGCTTGTCACCGCAGGATAAGAATGGCTTTACCCCTTTGCATCTTGCCGCAGCACGGGGCCACTTCGAGTGTTACAAATATTTACTGGAGAAAGGAGCGGATGCCACCATCAGAGACAGACTGGGTGGTAATGCTATACACTACGCATGTTATTCAGCTGGCCATGCTGAGCTACTAAGATTTGTCCTTCAGAATGGGCCTGACAGTCTAGTAACTGATCATGTGTTCAAAGTCGGCTCACCGCTAATGCTAGTAGCTTGGAATGGCGATATCGATATGGCCAAGGTTCTCTTTCAATTTGGGGCTGTTTCTTCTTTATTTGTTCCAACACCTCTTGGGGAGCTCCCACTTCAACTTGCGGCATCTTTAGGTCATGCCGAACTAGTGGCGCTCTTCTTAGAGCACGGTGCAGAAAAGACACTATCTGTTCCCGATACAACAGGCAGCACGGCACTTCATCGTGCATGCACTACAACAGAGCGGGATGAAACCATTGGTCTTCTTCTTCGCCCAGGCGTTGAGGGATCTATACTAATGAAGAACGAAGAAGGGGAGACGCCACTACACGTGGCGTCCAGAAGAGGCTACACCAGTTATGCCAGGTTGATACTTCAGTACTCAGAGCCAGGGCACCAGCATGTTCTGAAAATGCAAAACAACGAACTCCAGACGCCTTTGTTTACCGCAGCATACAACGGGCATGTGGAGGTTATGAAGACATTACTAGAATATGGCGCAGAAAACACTCTTGACATCTTCGGCGCTCACAATACTAGTCTATTATTGGCGGCGTCATTGGTAGGCTCCAGCGAGATTGTCCAGGAACTCCTCTCTCACGGGGCTGGGAAGACTATTGCAGTTTCCAACACATACGGCGTGACACCTTTACATGCCGCCGCGAATGCGAACAGTGTCCAAGCGTTGAAGCTCCTTCTGGAAGTGCCCGGTATCTCTGTGAATCAGAAGACCACGTACGGATTCTCGCCTCTATTTATCGCCGCAAGAAATGGATATCACAGCATAGTCAGTTTGCTCCTCTCCACAGAATCGATTGATAAAGACAGCGAGAGCTGGGTGGGCCTAAGTCCCTTATTCGCAGCAGTGGCGAATGGACATTTGGAGGTCACAAAATTCCTCCTCTCCAAAGGATGTCATGCACAGCACTGGGTCAGCATTGGTGGGGACTTGCTCTGGTGGGCTCAACGGTCAAATGAACCAGAGCTGGTGCAAATACTGAAATCACAAGAAGCCCTCGGCGGCACCGACAGTGGCTCATGCAACCCTCGGCGTGGCCCATTTGCGAAATTGGAGCCTTTGTCTCGCGACTCGGAGACTGTAGACTGCAGAATTGGTGATTACTGGTGCTATGTTTGCACCTTGAGTGTACGGGATGACCAAGACTTCCATTGCGTCGAGTGCGACGATTCCCATATGTTTCTGTGCTCGGAGTGCTTTGTTAGAGGATTCAACCAATGTCCAAGAGCACATACTCTCGTTCCAATTGGTCACGATGAGTCGGTGAGTCTGAACACTACAGATGGTGCCGTGGGTTCCGAAAGTCTCATAGTCTAGAACCCCTCCTAATATATCAAGATACTTGCCAATCGCTTGCCGAGCCAGGAAAGTCCCAGGAGTGTTGATGCCCTAACAAGACTCACATTGGCCCGAGATAGAAGTAGCCCAACTTGGAGAAATCCTTGGAGATCGGAAGGCTGATCAGTACCAGTAGTTCGTTTGAACCATTCATGAACCAGTTCGCTGGTCAGGCATGATGCAGCGCAATGGCAAACAGGTCCCGTCTATCCACTGTCACGTGGTTAGCCACCTGATTATTGATAATAGTGTCTATACATCAAGGGCAGGTCCGCCAATCCATCAACCTTACATATCTCAACATCGCAATCCCAACCACTCGGAAATGTCTGCGCAGTCTGACATCATTGATAGAGGTGACTTCGTCGTTTCAGATGACGAGTTTGAGGTCGAAGAAGTTTCCGAAAACCCCCAACGCTACCTAGAGGGGTTTTACTACCCTCTTCATATTGGCAAAACCTTGACTGATCGGTATCGAATCGGACACAAGCTGGGCCATGGAGGCTTCTTAACCGTCTGGATGGCATATAATACTTTGCATAAGAAAGATATGGCGCTAAAAGTTATGACGCCTAAAGTGTCAAATAAGCATGAATATAAGATGCAGATAGAGATTGCCAGAAGCATTCAGCATAACTCTCATCTCACACTTTACGAGAACACATTGTCCTATCAATACTACGGAAGGGGCTTTCGTATCAGCCCCAGGATCGGCTAACTGCGAGGGAGCTGCCAGAAGATGCTTCTTTCAAGGCACTTATGGAGACTTACAGAGTATAGAGCGCTCAAGACTCGCACTCGAGATAATAAAAGGCAATTTTTATAGTACATGTGCGAATATCCTCTGTCCCGATTTGATATAGCTGGTTGATACTTTAGTGTTGGTCAGGAATAGGACAACACTGCCTGAGCTACCTTATACATTTAATTGCCATTCCGTCATCACCTTTTAGCGCTCTAATCCTTGACATGACACCTCGTAGGACCAGTATACCTAGAGGACAAACCGATGTTTAGAACTAACAGTAATGTTCGGCGTTTATTTGTTTGGGTAACAACCTAGAGGTCCGCGAAATGGCTAACAGTGTTTCAACCCAGTCGCCCAAGGCAGAGCATGAATCACGATAGCCAATAGAACTTTAATTTCATTTAGATAAGACACTCAGTGATTATCTCCTCATCCTGCCATGGCGTGTTCCTGGCAAAGCGCGTAACAGTCCACTAACGAACCCTTTTTTTCATTAACCCCGGCTTGCTGGTCTCCATATTTTAGGTACTACAATTCTTAGCCATCTTTTTTCAGTACACAAGCGGGGCTGACGACCTGGGCAACCGCTCAGGTATCTATGAGAAATACCCTGGCCCTTTTTGTTATCATGTCTGACACACTGAGTCAACTGGCTCTCAAAGCCGAGTGCCCTCTTTTAGCTAACCCCACTGCCAAAAGCCTCCTTAATTTGGAATTGATCTTAGTTTCAAACGCTGGAGATTAGTCCTACAAGTCATATCCACGAGGTGTTATGTTTGTCACAAGCTAAAGAGATACTCTCGGTATGAGATTCCTATAAATAATAGTTAAGGAAGTTGATAGCGATGGAAACACGAGGCACTCTTGGTTGGCGATCGTTACGTGTCTCAGAACCCGGTGAGGACAGGGCTTTGCTCTTGCGCCAAACTTAGCAGGGTCAGCCACCGAAGATGGTCCAGGGTATTTTTTGATCACCGACTCTTGCATGTATTTTTTGGTCCAACGTACAGCTCAAGGAGGCTCGATTGATAGAAACCCTAGTAGGAGATAGTTAGGTCGCGGCGTTTTCAGTATCGTAAAGCTTGCTTGAAAACACAGTTCTCGTAAAGGCAAGAACTGTATTCGTCGATCCATTAACCTCAGTTGAACTGTTGGAAGTTGTGAAGCTCGATTCCGAAGGTGCCAGGCGAAACAGCATGGAAGGGAATATGTATAAAACAACAGTATCTCACGTTTAGCATAATGACGAAACAAGAATGATTTTCTTAAAAGTTCTTAGAAGCCGGTATCGTCAATCCTGATAATTATAATATTCGAAGTCGGCATGTTGTGTCTATAGTATCTTTATTGTGTATACTGGGAATTATATATCTATTTCTTTGAGGGAGTAAACATTCTGACACGCCATAATTCATTATGTATAACTCTCAAGCACCCAGATACAGCAACCAAGCTCGCATGTCTTGCACCAACCTCTGAGCAACCTCATGAATCTCTGGCAAGTCCTGCCAAGATACCTCAATCGACAAGTCCCCATCCTTCAGGGAAACCATACTGATCTGAATCGCCGGCCCAACTACGTTTCCACTCAACGTAAACCTCGCCCTACCCATCGCAAAGCCATCATCCTCCGTCTTGCCATCAATAACACCAAGATTCGTAACCTCCCACGATAAGTCACGAGGTCTCTTCCCTAGTGACTCGAGGTAGTCATGCCAGTCAGATACAACCTTCATCAAGCCGACTACGTTATCGTTCACACCAGCGTCGAGCCGTTTTTCTATATCTCTGCGGATTTGTTGTGCTGCTTTCCAGATCGTGGGCTCTAGATCGCCGATGGGTTGGGCAGGCCAGTTGTTGATACGTGCTTGGGCTCTCATGTTGCTGACGATTTCATGGTCGAACAGGTGGGAGAGGGATGCAGTGCAGTTCTGAATGCTATTCTCGAGGTGAACGGATGCGTACTTTGACGGTCGAAGCTCCTTGCGTAAGAACTTTCGATGATCTATTGCTGTTGCGACTTGAAACGCGTCGGTGTTGCCCTCGTTGATGTCAACGGATAGACAGGCTAGGACGATTCCGTGGATGAGGCCTGTTAGTGTAGTATTGTTCTCCCGGCATTGGCTTAGAAGCTTCTTCAAGGCAATGGCGTCAATGTCAATGGCCTTGAAGCGCGTGATGTAAGGATCAGCCTGGATAGGTGCCCACTGAGCTTTGGACTCTGCTGAGTGAAAGCAAGATGGACAAAGACCATGCCAGATCTCGGAGCAAGCATACCCCAAGCTCAAGTTATGCTTTGCCAGTTTCTCTTGTGGTTGGGGAAAGCTATCCTTGCATATAGAAGTCGTTATGGCTCGAGATCTGCTTCGGAGTAGTGATGAAGAAATTGGGTAGTTGAGGCTCTGGAGTAGTGTTTTCTGAAAGATCTTGGCGCCCATACCGTCGTGGTTAGCATGGTTCCAGACATACATCACATCCACAAAGTTGTCTGTCTTGGTCCGCATGAGACATATTCTCCATCCCGGCCTCGTCTCAATACTCTCAAACTTGGAGTCGAGCTGATATCCCAGATTCGCTTCAAACGCCCTTTCATACTCCTTCAAATCCGGTCGGACATCCCAAGATACATGGTCTGCGAGATCAAGCGACGGGAGCGGCACCCAAGCGGGCCTTTTCGTGCTCTCGCCAACAAGACCAACTTGTAGAAGTGGAAACTGAAGCACCGTTTGGGCAATGGCTTGGTCGAAGCGGCGGAAGACTCTGTCCTGTTTATCGAAGCCGCGGAGGGACGGTGGGAGTGTGTAGCGGCATGTGAGGGCTGTACTGCAGTAGTAGTCCAGGTTGTGCAGCGCTGATTCGCACAGCTCGCTAGGGTTATCAGCGCGGGTACTAGCACGGTATGTCGGGATACTCACATCTGGCCGAGACGCCGAATGAAAGACTTTGGCTTTGGGCTTGACATTTTGATTCGATGTTGTTAATTCGCAGACTTGGTGATTGTATCTACACCTCGAAAACATACTAGGCAGGATGCTTTATACCGAAAATGCCGTCAATTTAGTCAATGCTCCATGCCTCAATATGATACTATTCCCAACGTCCTCGGCCCGCGGACTCGAAATTCGTCACCGTCTCGCGTTTAATCGGAGCTCGCTCTCGCTTGTCAAACACGTTTATCCCTGTCGCTTCTGTTAGCGGAGCCCCGGCATAATAGGCTACCATTACGCAATTTGCACACTGCGCCCTGTGCCCATTTCTGCTTTACTTATCTTAGTGGCCCCCACTGACTCGGCAGTTAGCTTTTTTGCTCGACGTCGCCCTGACAAACGATGCTATTTTCCCTCTCTGAAACAGGGTAGCACAAAGCTTAAACAGTCCCGAGCATCCTGGATTAATTGATGAAATGATAGAGATGTTCTTCCGGAGAAGCCACTAGCGTTTGGGATACCGGGGTGATTCAAAAGGTTGATGGGGCCTGTCCCGATTGTGAAAATATCTGAATCAACTTACCTTAAACTTTCTGATCTACTCTATCGTCTTTTTAATCATACCATCTCCTCGCTTGGGAATAATCGCGTGTTTGTTACTTTTTTGTTTCGAACGGGCAGATCACCCGATCCAGTATTAGCTCTGACGCGCCGGCCATGAATAGCACGGAGAGGACCGCTTACGTGGTACAGTTTCTACAACATGAGGTTTCGAAGCTTCACTCGCGAGAAACATGCTGGCATCAATCTGGTGTCGGCGGTCTCCTAGCGCTGCTGCGTGCGAATCTCTCAGAGTCGAAATCGTGGAATAGCAGTTTTGTCTCTGGAGGACCGTATACGTTCAACGCGACGGGGAATTTATTCACAGTGGACCTTGCGACGAAGCATTTTGATGTCAATACTGTTGATCAAGATACATTTATCACGCTGACTTATGTTCATGGTATATTCTACTCTCCGAGTGATTTGAGCCATACTGACGATTACAGCGCTATGCCTGATCATTGCATTCTTCCTGGTGTATCCAATTATTCTCCTCATGGAGTCAAGTACGGTGCTATGTGACCTGATCAATAAACCTGTCGCCAAGCATACTGTTCGGAAATGGGAGTCTGTACTCCGAGCATTTGTCTTTACGCCCCTCGTCATCGCTGGGTTAGTGGCGGGAATCATCGCAATGGGTTCATCGGATCATTTTAGAACTGAACACGGGGTATGATTCCAGACAAGCCTGACGAATAACTAATTAACGCGTCAACCAGGTCATTGGGCTTGTTACGGTAGTGTTTGCGGGCTTCGCGTCGTTACTGTACTTTTTCGACTTCTTCTTTGGCTCAAGATTGGCTCGAACAGTCATGGGGATGCGGTGGCGTCAAAACCTCAAGTATTTTGACATGTTTGTCTGCCAAGTCATCCTCATGCTCTCCGGCTTCGTCTTAACCGATGGCTTCGACGACCTTTCCGTCATGGGCCTGTGCTACATCCAGATCTCCCTCGCATGGGCAGTATCTATCGGTATGATAGCAGCGTTTGTTTGGAACAGCGCCATGGTCTTGATGACGGCGCAATGGTTCCTCGTCCGTCGAGCACGACCCGGCGCCGGCGGAGTCATCACCAACGCCAACAACAGAATGTGGCGGCTCGTGCGCTTCCGCCGCCGTCGTCGTCAACCGTCCCCAGAGCCCACGGAATCATACGAAATGGGCTCATCATCAGAAACGTCTGAAACTTGCGGTCGGGGAGCGGACTGAATCTGGGGCTGTGCTGTGATACTTATGGACGCCAAGCGTTCCAGGATAGATAGAGTTTTTGACATATTCAGTTTAGTTCAATGATGAGATTTTTAACGCTGACTCTTCGCTCCGGTCATCAAGGACGCCGTGAACAACCATTCTCGTATGGTAATTTCCTCCAACGTAGCCCTTGTTCTCCGGGGCTGTAACTGTAAAACGGAAGACTAAGATGCAGGGCCCAGACTCTGCTGCCAAGTTTCTGGTAGGTGAAAGCCAAACTCAAGCACGGAGACTATTTTTCGGATAAGCCGACATAATTGATGGTGTCTGATTTGTCGACTCAAAATTTGACCGCTTTATTTTTAGAGTATCGGGCGCCCGCGGGGTGCCGACCAGGGTGCCCGCGGAGCACATTTTATGGGGGAGTTTTACAAGGCTGCGTGCCGGTATCCGGACCCCGCGGGCGTTTGGAGTGTTGGCGCGGGCGGAGTAGACAGTGGGAATCGAGGATCGTCAATGCGGAGTTGTAGCCGGGTTATCACCAAAGCAAGGGTAATGAGACGAGTACGTTGTCTTGGAGAAAGGCTGCGTAAATGGCTTGGCTCAGTCTCATGATCTTTTGGCTATAACATGTCTTAAAGAAAGCTATGTTTGACTAGCAATTCTATCGGCATCAACACCAAAACAACTAATAGCAAGCATCTACTTTAAACAGCAAACGATTTGATCTTTTACGATATATCACAACTATCTATAAACTCAAAAGACAACTAAATCTGCACCTCCGAACCTAAAATGGCAGTAAAGCAAGAGTCGAACGGGCACGATGGGAAGCATAAGGGACAAATCCCTGGACCAAAGGGTACATGCATCACCTCCAACACCAGTACCATCACATGCTAATCATCGCAGGCCTTCCGGTCATTGGTAACCTTCTCGACATCGACGTCACAAACTCCCTGCGATCAATAATCGACATAGCCAGAGATTATCGTACGTCGTTAACCGCTACTATTCCCGACTGCGTCTAACACTACAATTACAGCAAAACTCTTCGCGCTAAATGTCGGAGGAAACACAGAGATCATGATCTGCAGCCGCGATCTCATGGACGAATTGGCGGATGAATCGCGATTCCATAAACTTGTCGTCGGCGGTGTCGAGAAGCTACGGCCTTTGGCTGGTGATGGCCTCTTCTCGGCGCAACACAATAACCAGGAATGGGCTATTGCGCATCGAATCCTCATGCCACTTTTTGGACCTCTAACGATTAGAGAGATGTTCCCTGATATGCGAGATATCGCAGAACAGCTCTGTCTAAAATGGTTAAATTGCTCCTCCTCGATGGAAGACATGGTACTAACCTTTACAGGGCGCGAGCAGGTACCTCAGCTACCATCGACGTTGGAAACGACTTCACACGGCTAACACTCGACACCATCGCGCTGTGCACAATGGGCTTCCGCTTCAACAGCTTCTACAGCAACGACAAGATGCATCCCTTTGTCGAGAGCATGGTTGCAGCTCTCATCGACGCCGAAAAACAATCCTTCCTTCCCGACGTCGTGCAATCACTAAGAATACGAGCCCAATCCCATTTCAAGAAGCACACTGCTGTGATGAAGAGCACGTGTCACGAAATTCTTGACCAGCGACGGAAGAATCCTGTCGAGGGCAAAGATCTCCTGAATGCTATGATGAGTGGCAAAGATCCCAAGACGGGAATGGGCATGAGTGATGGGAATATCGTCGACAACCTCATCACTTTCCTCATCGCAGGTCATGAGACTACCTCTAGTCTCTTGTCTTTTGTATTCTACTACCTCTTTGAAAACCCCGAGAAGCTACAACAGGCTCGTAAGGAGGTCGACGAGGTATTGGGCGACGAGAACATCACTGCGGATCACCTCCCCAAGATGCCCTACATCAACATGATCTTCCGCGAGACTCTTCGTCTCATGCCCACAGCACCAGGGTTCTACGTCACACCGTTCAAAGACGAAGTAATCGGCGGCCAATACAACGTCTCCGCAGGCGATCCCCTGTTCCTCTTCCTCCACATGATCCACCGCGATCCTGAAGTCTGGGGCCCTGATGCCGAGGAGTTCAGGCCTGAGAGGATGGCGGACGAGCACTTTAACAAACTCCCCAAGAACGCTTGGAAGCCTTTCGGAAATGGTATGCGAGGCTGTATCGGTCGAGAATTCGCATGGCAGGAAGCTCAAATCGTAAGTACCACTTCTTATCGTTGTATCACTAGCTAACATTTCAAGGTTACAATCATGCTTCTCCAGAACTTCGATATGGTCAAGGCCGATCCCAACTACCAGCTCAAGATTAAGCAGTCACTCACCATCAAACCTGACGGTTTCAACATGAAGGTCAAGCTCCGAGAGGGACGCGACTTGACCAATCTCTTCAAGAACCCCAGTCTCGCTAGTTCCAAGCAGCCAAGTCTCTCCAGCCGAAAGAACCCCAACATCTCACAAAAGGACCTGAAGCCCATTTCTATCTTTTATGGGTCCAACACTGGAACTTGTGAGGCTTTGGCGGAGCGGCTGTCGGCTGATTGTGCGACATTCGGATTCATGCCTTCTAAGCCTCTGCCGCTTGATGACGCTACGAAGAACCTGTCCAAGGATGGACCGAATATCATCTTGGCTGCTTCCTACGATGGAAAGCCTTCCGATAATGCAACTGAGTTTACCAAGTGGGCTGAGGCGCTGCAGCCCGGGGAGCTAGAGGGCACTCAGTTTGCTGTCTTCGGATGCGGTAAGTCTTTCGTCTCCTCATATCTCACCTCCATCTGACGCTTCTTAGGCCACAAGGACTGGGTATCGACCTTGTATCGCATTCCAAAGGTTCTCGACAAATGCCTAGCAGACGCCAGCGCCGATCGTCTCGTTGAAATTGGTCTCACCGACGCTAGCACCGGCCGTTTATACCCCGACTTCGACGACTGGGCACATAGTAAACTCTTCCCCGAACTCGCTAGCCGCCACGGTATCACTCTTGACCACGAGCCTGACTCTCTCGAGCTCAGCGTCACTATCAACCAGTCCCAGCGGAACGATATCGGAGGCAATTTCAAGAGGGCCGAGGTCGTGGAGAATACTCTTCTCACTAGCCCTGGTGTTCCTCGAAAGTACAGTCTACTGCTCAAGTTACCGAAGGATATGGAGTACACTCCTGGCGATCATGTCTTGGTTCTTCCTAAGAATCCGCCTCAACTTGTTGATCGGGTCATGACTTGCTTTGGTGTAGATGATGATACTGTCTTGACTGTGTCATCCCAACGACCGACATTCCTTCCCACTGGCACTCCCATCCTTGCTTCGAACCTCTTCAGCACACTTGTTGAACTGTCCCAGACAGTCAGCCGCACCAGCCTTAAGAGACTTGTGGACTTTACAGGCAATGATGAGGTCAAGGCTGAAATCCAAAGTCTCGCTGGTGATAGGTACGACGCCGAGATCGACAAACAACGCATATCCATCCTCGGCATCCTCCACAAGTACCCCTCCATCAACATGCCTCTTTCAACCTTCCTATCCATGCTTCCCCAGATGCGTCCCCGCACATACTCTTTTGCCTCAACACCAGAGTGGAAGCCCGGCCACGGCTCACTTCTCTTCTCCGTCGTTGAAGCCACTGAAGCCAGTGGATCATCGCTTGCACGCCCAGGTGGATTGGCTACCAACTACATGGCTCAGCTTCGTCCCGGCGACTCTGTTCTTGTTGAGCCTCGACCTTGCAGAGTTGAGCTGCGTAATGCCATGACCGCTGAGCTCAACGTCCCTGTCGTCATGATCGCTGTGGGCGCCGGCCTCGCTCCCTTTTTGGGATTCATGCAGAAGCGATACCTACAGGCTCAGAAGTCAGGCCACTTGTCCAACTCCCCCTGCACACTCTTCTTTGGATGTCGCGGCGCAAAGATGGATGACATCTGCCGCAATACACTAGATGAGTACTCCCGCGCAGGCGTTGTATCAATCCATCGTGCCTTCAGCCGCGATTGGGACTCGCCGTACAAGTATGTTCAGCACTTGGTGGCTAAGCACGCTGATACCTTGGCGCGACTTTGGGGACAGGGTGCTATCGTAATGATTTGCAGTGGTAAGAAGGTTTCTGACGATGTGTTTGATGTTTTGGGCCCTATTCTTCATAGCGAGGATAGAAGGTTGAATACAACCAGGGCGAGTGACTGGAAGACTTGGAGGGATGATGTTAGCAAGGAGCGATTGATCTTGGAGGTGTTTGGCTAGGTTGGCTTGGTGACAAGTGTCTCTGTTGTATAGCATAGCATTGCGGGATTCTTTATTGCACTGTGTAGATCAGGATAGACTTTATTTAACAACACTTGATTGTGCACGCCATCTCTTCTTCATCTGTGAGACCATTCTTTCTTTTTATGGAAGTAGTTTGGTCGTTCTACTTAAGAAGCAGTAGTTCAAATAGTATTTCTCATTGGTGACAACCAACTACTAGACCCTAAAGTAAACTGCTTAACCCGCCACAACACCCAAACTGCATTCGTCTCTGTTTTACAAGATGTATCTGAAGTTCTTGTTCTGCATATCAGTCTCATCCACCTGAAGAAGTGTCCCATCCTCAGTGAGGTCGACCTGTCGAGACTCCTCGGGATCTCTCTTAACGCCCTGCTCATTATCGCGACGGCGGTTCTCCCAGGTAAGGTAGAAATAAATTCCCACCACAAGAGCAATGGTGATGGCATAGCAGACCATGATTGTGGTGTAAGCAGTCTGTAACGGTTAGTGACGTCTCGTAGCGGCAGTAGTATTACTCACATGGTAGCCGGGTGCCTCGGTGCTGATAAAGAACTGAGGTCCACTCAAGTTTCCAGCGCAATATCCCAGGAATATCATGGCCATGACGGTGGACTTCTTTGTGAAGCCAGCGATGTTACTAGCAGACAGTGACAGCATGAGAGGGAATGCTGGTGCAACCGCCATGATGAGCCAGAAGCCTGCCAGTCGGGAGAGTTTCTCAGCCGTAGGGAGGAGCTTGATCATCAGAATACCAGCGATGGCCATCAGGTACGTCAGAACAAAAGCAATGTGTCGAGACTTGCGGACATATGTCGTGAAAACAGCGACGAGAATGACGGTTGTGAGTTGAAAGGCTGATGCAGGCAGACCCATGAGGATAGTCTGCTTCTCATCGTAGCCGAAGCTCTTGATGACAATAGTGCTGAACTGTTGTCACACTAATCAGTACTATAATTCCAGAACTGAAGAAGGAATACTTACGCTTGTAGTTCCACCATTAGGAATGCAGATGATGAAAGAGAAGAAAAAGAACCACCAAGCCTTGATGTCCTTCATAGTCTCGATAAACTGCCCACGATCCCACTTCTTAGTCTGAGTAGTTCTCTGGAACTTCTTTGGTCGAAGAGCAGCAAACTCTCGCTCAGAAGTTGACAGAAACCCAGCAGTCGCAGGAGAATCAGGCAGGAAGAAGAATGTCAAGACAGACCAAGCAATGGTGATGAGGCCAAAGATGAGAAAGAGCATCTAATTAAGTCAGCAGAGCATCTAGTCATCGCAAGAGTAGCTCACCTTCCACTGCTCAATAGGTCCATGGTAACTCAAGATCCCATACGCAATCATAGCACCAACCATACTCGCCGAGGCATTCCCCGCAAACCAGAACGAATGGCGCGATACATGCTCATGAGGCGTATACCACATTCCCGTGATAAGCGAAAACCCGGGACTAATCGCACTCTCAAACACACCGAGAAAGAAGCGTAGAACCATGAGACTAGCGTAATTATGCGCGACGGCGTGAAGAGTGAGGATAACGCCCCAGATAAACATGAGTACGCTCAGATATTTGCCGAGAGGGAATTTGACGAAGCCGAGGGAAATGGGATATGAGGCGACGAGGTAGCCTATGTAGAAAATACTCGATGCCCAGCTGAATTGTTGGCCGACGAGTTGCTTTGTTCGTTAGTAGGTGTTTTTCTTCGGTGTGGTGATTACATACCAGATCCTCTCTTAGGCCAAGAATAGCGCTATACGCCAAACTCGTCTCTGTATAAAGTCAATACCCGCATATCAATTGACACAGTAAACGTACTATCCAAATACTGCAATCCATAGCTGATGATAAGCAACGGCATAAGCCTACAAAATTAGCTCTGAACACCTGTCACGTCTGGTAGCACATACCTCATATCAATCTTCCTCACAAGCTTCTTCTCCTCCTCCACCGACAACGTATCAACCGTCCCGTTCGCATCACCATCCATCTCATACGAAGGCGCCGACTCTTTCATTTCTTTGCCCTCCATGATTAAAATTGCGATGTTGCGGGAGTAAGAAAAAAAAGAAGGTTGAAACTCAAAGCGTTGGTGGTTTTGAGTCAGTGTCGCGGCGCAAGGGCCCAGTTATATTCTCTGCTCCTTATCACACCCGCGCTAGCCTTGTTCTCCTTATCAAATTCGGCTCCAAAATCTGGGGTCCCTTGTCTACTACCCCAGATTTGTGGCGTGGGCTGTGAGTGGTCGGTTTAATCGACGAGATAAGCCACGCTATTTATCGAGGAGATAGTGAAGATGGAGGGTTGAGAGTATCAATTCATGATGCTGTGGTCTGCTTGCTAACTAACTCGCGAACCGCCTCCATCGATATTCCCTTAGCCGACAGTGTCTTAGCCGATACCACGAGATTGTAGACGCCCTTGATAACGGGGTCTGAAATACTGGCCGAGATCCAATCTCGGTATACAGGGTCATGTGTTTCGATTCCTCCGATTAAGAGAGCCCATTGGAAGCGCTCTAGGAGCTGTACTGGTCCGACGGGGATGGTGTGGTATGCTGCTGAGACTAGTTCTTGAAGTGCACGCTCGATATCAGCTGGGACTGGTGTCTCGCCGAAGAACGTGTCGCGGCTCCGATGCAGGTAGATCTCGAGGGCGTGGAAGATAGTCACAGCTACGAGGGCCATCAGTGGTGGTTTAGTAGATTGTTGGGCACAGTCTCTTGACAAGGTGAAGAGAAAGTTCTGCTCCTGTACGATGTTAGTCAACGGGGGTCTCACAGATCACTTTTAGCTTACCTCTCGTATCTTGTCCAATTTGTTCCTAATTTCCAGATCCTTCCCAAATACAGCCAGCTCATTACTCTGGCTATACACGTTTATCTCGTATTGTATCGTAATTAAACTGAAATAGACATCCAGAATCCTTCTCTGACTCGTCTCCGGCAGTGTCTCAGACCTGAACCACGTCTCCGTCTGTTCTGGCAATATCGGCATGCGTGACAAAAGCCATATTCGCTGCCTCGTCTCATGCTTCTGGCTAACATAACCCGCAAAGGCAGAACCGCAGCCGAAGAAACCACAGAATACATCGCGATCATAGATATACGTCAAGATGCGCGATAGCGTAACAGGTTCCGACGTCCCCGTACTCCCGCTAGAATTGGCACAGACCTCATCTAGCGAAAACGTCGTAACATACGCAAGAATCGAGTTACTCAACTCTCGTAATCTCTCCACCTCCAGAGGATCTCTTCTCATCCAGAACATATAAAGGTACAGAAACGACAACATCATCGCGACGTGGTTCATAGGCGATAATGTCACGAGCGCCTGGCTTAAAAGCTGCGACCCGTTCTGAAAATGCAAATACGACTCCAAAGGCGGTCTATGGCTGAAACCATGATGGATGGCTAGTTCGCTGTGTGAAAAGGCTAGAAGGAAATGTAAAGCCATGGGGTTTTGGACTGCAAAGTTGAGGAAGATGGAGTGTGCTGATAGAGCGGCTTTGCGAGTTGACTTCATGGGTGCAAGGACGGTGGAGTGGAACGTCATGGCTTGGACGTCGTCGCTCCCGATTGAAGGAGCGGGCTCGGTTGGGTTTGTGAAGGAGAATGAGGGGAAGAGGGAGAGGAGATCGAAGGAGGGAGTTGGGTATAGAATGAGCTGTGATGAGTCGTGGGGGTATTGAGGGAGGGCGATGGGGTTGATCATGTCTTCTGGTGGTATGTCTGGGAAGGTCGTTGGTGATGCAGATACTGCTTCATTCTCCACGGGTAGAACATCAAACGACATATCAACCGGCAAACCCTCAGACAACTGCAAGTCTCCAGATGGCGTCAAAGCAGGCGGCGTGACACTCTGCGAGCCTTCACTCTGCGCATCATCAATCTTGGGCACGATAGTCTGCGGCGTCCACCTCTCCCTCTGTTTAATCGGCCCCAAGCCTCTCCTCCTCTCCGCCAGCGGCTGCATCTGCGTCGCCCATCTACACTCGAGCTTGAGCCTCACGCAGCGATTGCACTGCGGCCTCGTCTCGTCACATTTGACCTTTTTGGTCAGACACGTCAAGCAGCCTAGACTGGGTCAATAGGGACCGGTTCCGGTTTTTCCGGGGGGCCAGACTCACCGTTTTTGGAGCGGCCGCGTTCTACGCGTTTGCGCTTCGGCGGAGGTTGGCGGGAGGAGGAGGAACTGGATGCATTCTCCATGTGACCTAACTTGGCTTGACTGGGGGGAGACCGGATGAGAAGGTCCTTATCGAATGAGTGGAAAGGAATTGGATGGCATTAGTTAATCGATCGGTTGCTTTGACCCTTTCTTTTCGGTCGTTAATCTGAAAGGACGCGACGCCCGGATAGGCCCCGCCTCTCGCAGCTGATATGTCGTCGATTAAACCGACCAATCACCATCTCCTCACATCTGATACTGTGATACGACGAGATATGAGTGCAACAACAATTTATTGAGTCTCTTTCATTCCCTTCTTATCTCGTACTCTGCTGTTCCCTCTTCCCTATCTCCAAATTAATTATTATCGTCAAAATGGGCAATTCCATCTCTTACACCACTTCAGACTGTCTCGTCAACCTCCAAGACTCTGGATCTCTCAAAGGTCTTCAGTTCGATTCCAAGTCCCGTCGCTTCGCAAGCGTTCCCTACGCTCAACCTCCCGTCGGAGATCTACGATGGCGAAAACCTCAACCTTTTCCAAAAACACATCAATACGAATCTTTAGACGGTTCGCCTTTTGATGCGACGCACTTTGGACCTGTTTGTCCCCAGGCGAATTACTCCAAGAACGTCAGCGAGCATATCCCCAAACATGCATACAGCGAGGACTGTCTAAGACTCAATATCTGGACTCCTGTGCCTGATCCGAACGAACCGAATAAGAAATGGCCTGTCATGGTCTGGTTCCACGGCGGTTGGTTTCAGGTTGGAGATCCAAGTCAGGAAGAAAGTATGGATCCTACCGAGCTTATATCAACTGGCGGATTGCAAGCTGTGTTTATAGCTGTCGGCTATAGACTCAACGTCTTTGGCTTCCTTGCTGGTCATTCTCTTCTTGAAGAGTCTAACGGAGAAGCTGTAGGGAACTATGGTCTTTGGGATCAGCGTCTCGCCATGGACTGGGTATACGAGAATATTTCTGCTTTTGGCGGTGATCCTGCAAACATCATCCTGGCGGGACGAAGTGCTGGAGCTTACTCTGTTCTTGCACAGGCACTCTATGACTTCCGAGGCAAAGACTCGCATGGTCGTTTTACAAGAATGATCATGTACTCCAATGCCATTCCCACACAGCCCAAGACTGTTCAAGACTGCGAGGAGCAGTTTGATGAACTCTGCGAGTACTTCGGTATACCGAAAGATACCAGTGGCGCAGAGAGGCTACGTGGTCTGAGAAGTATCAGTGCTGATGATCTATCTTCTGCTATCATGGATCTTAAGAACCATACCTTTCGTCCCGTCACAGACGACCTGTTCATTCACTCGGGTATCTTTGACTACTATCGCGATGGGTCATTTGCGCGCGAGTTCAAAAAACGCGGGCTCAAGCTCTACATAGGAGAAGTTCTTGATGAAGATACCCTCTACGCCGTCACAAACCCTCCTGATCCCAACATCTCTTCTCTTAAGATGCAAATATCCAATTACTATCCTCCTCACGTGACAGATCGTCTCCTCAAGCATTACACCCTTCCGCAAACAAAAGACAAAAAAGCATGGCAGCAGATCTTTGGGCGTATCATTGCCGATGGCCAAGTCAGAGCTCCGTCAAGATACCTGGTCGACAATCTGGTGCGCAATGGCGTTGACATCAAAAGTGTTTGGAGATATCTCATTGCATATCGCTTGTCGTTCATAACGAATGACGTTGCTCCAGCCTCGTTTGGCGTGAGCCATGCTATGGACAGGCCTATATGGAAGTATGTGATGAGCCTTTATCCAGATCACCATATTGCAGATTTGCTAAAATATTACAGCTACTCTATTACTCACGGACCGACGCCTGCCGAGAGAGAACTTATGGATGCGTGGATAAGGGATCTTAAGGCCTTTGTTCATGATGAAGATGAATACACATACGGCACCGAACTTACTACAGAGTACAAGGTTATGCAACCACGGGGAACTATTGCCATTGAACAAGATGGACGATGGGAAGAGCTTCTACGGGTCATGGATATCTTTAGCGCATGATGGTTACACCTTAATAATATTTTACTTCGATAGCCTTTCGGGTGAATTGGACATACACTCGCAAAAAAGTAGCTTTCCCTCGCTGTTCCCCACCCAATATGGCGCCTTGGTCTCAGTCTGGGCAGTGAGATGGAGCCAGCCGACGTGCACAGGAAGGATCTATGTGCAGCTCAACCCAATGGACGAAGTCTCTTCTTGATCATCTGGCCAACTGTCTACGGCGTACGGCACTCAATCATCGAGAGCATCATATAATGGATGGGAACGGTCCACTCTATGCCCAATCACCCCAGTGCTAGCCTGGTACGATCCCCAGGTTTCGGACATGGAGCCGAAGTAGAGGGGAAACTGAAAATCCTTACTCCGGCGGCGTAGAACCAATCGTTCAGAGCCGCCAGGAGAGGTACCCAATGAGAACTAGCCAAAGCCGGATCTAGGGGAACAACTACGGCTTTCAATAATTTCTATTGGAGATGTGCATCCCCAGATTCCCCCACATTACCCCAGGTTATATTTCTCATCTCAAATGATAAAAGCAGAATTAACCACTCATGACTATGATGACTACAGTCAACAGCTGCATCGGCATGTGGACATCCCGCTTCGGTTCAAGGGACTCCACTTTACCGCACGATTTAAATGACATCTAAGTACATTTCTGCATCTTCGGGATAGTATTATGTCAATATGCCGATAGAGCATTGTAGTTTACAGGACTCTTTAGCCGGAAAAACAGCTTCAGCCAATAAATATACTGGTTCGTTCAATGGTAAAATGAAATAGGACAAAATGAGCTTGGCATCTTCGGTGCTCAATAGACCGAAGAAGCAGGCCTTACGGGTCTACTATAATTCTATAAAGGTCCAGTCATATCTGATTACCTTAACTACTCCCAACACAATAGCGCCAGTTCCTTTACAGCCCTTTACCTTTACACTCAATCTTCAATACCTTTATTCACGCATACCAACAATGAAAACTTCCGTGGCATTTGCTTCTGTTACAGCCTTGTCCTGTACCTTTGCTACCGCCGCTCCGCCTTCCAACTACCTCAATTGGAAGACGTTTAAAGCTAATGGAGTCAACCTCGGTGGCTGGCTGCATCAGGAAGCCGTAATCGATCCCACGTGGTGGAACCAGTACGCGCCTGGTACACCTGATGAGTGGGACTTTTGTGCAAAGCTCAAATCGCAATGCGGTCCTGTTTTAGAGCAGCGATACGGCTCTTACATCACGACCAAAGATATCGATACTATGGCTGCAGCAGGGATCAACGTCATCCGGGTGCCGACGGGATATAATGCTTGGGTCACTGTTCCAGGATCCCAACTTTACAGTGGCAATCAAGCTCGCTTTCTGAGAGCCATATCTGACTACGCTATTAAGAAGCATGGCATCCACGTTATCCTCGACCTTCACTCGCTCCCTGGAGGTCTGAACGGCATGGGGTTGGGCGAAAAGGAGGGGAACTATGGCTGGTTCCAGAACCAGACCGCTCTTGAATATTCTTACAAGGCGGTCGACGCTGCCATCGAGTTCATCCAGGAATCCGATGTTCCCCAAGGGTTTACCCTGGCCCCTATCAACGAGCCGGTTGACAATCGAGATATTACAAAGTTTGGCACGCCAGAAGCATTAAGTGATCAAGGGGCTGCTTGGGTTCTTCAGTACTTCCAAGGCGTCATTTCGCGCATTGAAAAGGTCAACCCCAAGATACCCATCATGCTTCAGGGTGGCTTTCGACCCGTCGACTACTGGGCCAAGTACTTCGCTGCTAGCACTAATCTCGTCTTTGATGTCCACAACTATTACTTCGCTGGCCGCCCGACTACGTCGCAAAATCTCGCCGAATTCATCTGCAGTGATGCCAAAAACACCGTTAGTACTGCTTCACCAAAGTTCCCTATTTTTGTTGGCGAGTGGTCCATCCAGGCTGCAACCAACAACACGTTTGCCAGTCGGGCGCGGAATCTCAACACTGGCCTCAAGGCATGGGCTGCCTATACTCAAGGAAGCGCCTACTGGACTTGGAAGTTCTTTGGAAACGAGCCGGTTGATGGCGAGGGTACCCAAGGCGATTACTGGAATTACTCCGACTTTGTGAAGATGGATATAATTGACCCATCATCGGGGGCTACTTGTAAATGAGACGCCTCCAGCTCTACTACTCTGATACACTTATCAATACACGTGTCGCTATGTTCCTAACCACTACAATGCAAATTTTTCCTGGGTGTGATTTCTCTAGACTGTTAAAGACAAACAGTCCCTCCATTAGTTAGACACCAGACAGAATACCGGCCAGATGGAATTTATGTAGAACTCGGTCCAGTTGATTCCTTGAGAGACCAGGATGCTCCCGCGTCGTCCCGTATTATAAGCAACAGTCTGTTTAACTTCTCCATAGCATACCCTTTTGCCCCACTAGGATGTGATGTGATCACATAACTTAACAAGCTAAATTCTCACCAAGCGCTACCCAGCAGAAATTTCAGCCACATCATTGGAAAATCACAACAGACCAGAATAATGAGTCAATACCAAGGAAACATCTGTCCCACGTTTGGAGCTTTGCCTATCGAGCAGTATCTTCTTGTAAGTACTCTCTTTTAAGCATTATCCACTTTGCTTGACACCTCGGCCAGAGGAAATGGGACTCAACTTCATCCCTACCTATCAATCAGCAGCGAGACCAGCTTATACAAGCCTTTGTGCGTGAGGATGATATCTCAGCTTTTACATCTTCGACTCTTGATGACATCTCAAACGACAAACACGAATTGATTCAGACAGTTATCGTTCCGTGGCGATCACAGAAGCTTCGTCGTATAGCAGAGAAATACCTCCCTGGTAACAACTTATATGAGAAATTGGTCGTCCTACGCACATTCTATGGTGGAGTCAATGACGATGTCAAGTTTCGTCGATGGATTTACGACGCAGCAGCAGCTTTTGAGCAAGACAATCCTCTCGGCGAGCTGTTCGGAGATACCGAAGATCACTGGTGGCGCATCCTCGACGATGCTTCGCTCTTCGATACTGGTTATCAGTGTTGGGAGAACATATGTAATAGGTTTCCGGAACTCGCTTCACCAGAAGTCTGCCGAACCTTCAATGATGGAGATATAGCAGAGGTCAAAGAGGAAGTATCAGCCGTTGTAACTTCACGAGAGTCTGAAGAGGACGACTATGAGGATGCTATTGCCCATGTTGCAGTTTCCGGTTGCTGGTTACTGGTGTTTGATCGAGAGTCTTTTGAGGAGGAAGAAGTGCTTCTCGTATTTCGTGACAAGAGGGGTAATGTTGTCAGGCAATCTTCCATTAAGCCAGATGATTTGGAACATATTCCTCACTACATCATGCGTGGATCTATCACCGAATCAGGATTTTGGCTGGATGCAGAAGTTGGGGAGAAGTACAAGAAGAAAGGGAAGGTCATGCGAGAGATTTTACCCAGGGTAATGGCAGAAGTTTAGTAAATTCACGATTGTTTCATGAAGCTAGGATTACTTGGTATTGTATTAGATGAGATAACTTTATCACAAAGCCATTCTGTACTGAACAAACTGGCTCTCAGCAAGAGTATCATAAAGCTTCCGTGCCGCAGTGTTATCATGCTTGGTAACCCACTGCACCCTCATATACCCCTTCTCCCTCGCGAAATCCGCCACAGCCTGCGTCAACTTCCTCCCAAGACCCTCCCCACGAACTTCCGGGTCAACAAACAAGTCTATCTATCACGTCAACACCACTCCTCAAGCTACAGTCTTTACTTACCGTTCAGTAAAAGAATCTGCTTCTCGCTCCAAGGCGTCTGTTCTGGAAAGAAATGCGCCATCCCAACTAATTTCTTCTCCTCCCCTCTAACTTGTCGCACGACCAGGGCTTGCAATCCATTCTTCTCTTCGATGATGCGGTCGAAAGTTCGCGCGTATTGATCCTCGTCAATCTTGGACTTGTAAAAGTCGATGTAGGCTCGGAATAATTTGGACCATTCTTCGAAGTCGCTGCGGACTGGCTTCTCGATATGATATGTTGCTAAAGACATTGTGGTGATGGGATGGGTGAAGGGCGTTATCGATGAGGGGAAGTTCTGAAGTTAAAGGCGCTGTTTAAAGGTTCGTTATCGGCTCCGAGAGGCCGGTTCCGAAGACTCGGGCCGGTCTGGGGCTAGAGACCGGGAGTGTCACCGGCATGATATCTCCTTTATCGCAATCAGTGTGAGTCAATCGACTCATAAGTAAAGTTCAGCGCTCACAGCCAGATGCTTAGTCTGGTTAAAGTCGCTGACAACAGTATTGGCTGTAATGGTAACTCAAAATGGTGGTGAGGAGACCGCAAATATGATGTCATGAAGCATAACTCCGCTTCTGGCCTCGAACGACATTTACACAAGCAAGTCAGGTCAATACTGCCGACTCAAATGGATTGAAAGCTTTGATCACATTGACTCAAGGGCTGTAATCCTTCTCATATAATTACGGACTTCGGCCAATGGATCTCAATCAGCGTCGTATGCTCAAGCGCATCTCGTATAGAAAGCGGGACGGGCCCCGGATCATAACCCGAGAGGTATGGGAGTAGATCCTTCTGCGGCAAGAATCCTTGTGGATTCTTTCGGAACATTATGGCTAAGCACTACCCGTATACTGATCTCATAGCCTCATATATCTCTTTACCTATAGGTAGGAGTCGTGGTCAGAGAGCTGCATATGTCCCCAGTGTTTATGCAGAGTAACAGTCTTCTCAGGCGACTCTAGGCTACAATTGGCAGGTAAATCCTTCAATCCATGTATGAGGTGAGATTTAGGTGGTATGAATCCCTTTGCAACGCCGGTTGCACAGAAATAGGAATGTGGTCAACTAAAGGATCCAATCCTAGTAATTGACAAGTCACATAGCTACACCATATAAAGACACCGACGACCCGAAGAACCTCTATCCTTCCCATTACTCACTCACATCACAACCATCATAATGCAGTTCTCCATCTTCAGCATCCTAGCCATCGCCACCGTTGCCATCGCGGCTCCTCAGTCGTATGTCATTCTCTCATGAGCAAACCTTGTTGAGAATTCGTTGCTGACTTTGTATAGTGCCTGTGAAAACGGCGGCTTATTTTACTCCGACCCAAAGACTCTTGAGCCTTGCAAGTCAGCCTGCGCTGGTGGAAGTTGCGCTTTCCAGAGTAAATGCGAGACAGACCCTAACATCCCTCTTCTCTGCTTGGCCAAGTGCACTTGCTAAGCGTCTTGGTGAAACATGGTGACGAGGCGGATGGTTTATGATTGATGAGAATTATTCATGTCTTGATAGTCATAGTACCAAATTCTTCTCACTACGTGGATATGGTTGACCAGTGAAGTCGGCGCTGTCCTTCATCTCCTGAATGAGAGCAGAAGAAGATCTTCAAACCGTGAACCACCAATTGCGGGCTGCTGGAGCTCTGTGAACTGGCTCGACGTCACCAAATAAGGCCCCGGCACTTTCCATGCAGCAGCCTCCCAAGCACTCTCACTGTCTGCATCCCAAAGCTTTGTCCGCACATCAAACGGCAGAGCCTCAACACAAAGTGAATGCATCGTATATCCCCTTCTCAACGAACTATACACTGCCAAAAGGATGTTGCAAACCATAATAGTCCGTCTGACATTCTCGGAGAATAGCCATGCTTTCCAGGGACTTAGTGAGCTGGGTAGTTGAGTTGGAGCACGCTGCCATAATTGGTGGGTAAGAGCCCACATCTCTTCATTGTCGCGTTCTATTTCATCTTCATTTGTGTCGTGGCACTCCAGAAGACGAATTATTTGCGCGAGGGTTATTGCTTGTGCGTATGCAAGCGTGTCTGCGAATGTGCTGGTGCGTTTTGATAAGCGAAGGAGGCGTCTGATTGTAAGGCGGAGGGCATTGAGGCGACTGTCAGCGAGATAATCGCCGGCGATGTGATAACTGTAGCAGACATCGCGAACTTGTTTGAGTGGAAGTGGTAGTGAGGGATCATATAGTGCAGAGTGGATGAAGGAGGTCTTGCCATGCTCAGCAAACTGGCCTGGAAAGGTTCGAAGAATGTCCGACAAGTGGTGAAGCGTCTCCTGATCAAACACCCGCACAATCTCGAGATGCAATGGATTAAAGATTTGGATACCATTATGCATGGGCTTGCTCATGACTCCAAGGCCATATAATCTTGCCAAGTCTGGTTCCGCCAGAGGTGGTCGAGAGCCATCATAGTAATCATTAGAGAGGACTTGTCGAATGTAGATCTGTAGTCTTGTGTCCAGGGCGCCATGGACCAACAAACGCGACAAGCTCTGAGAACTCTGTTCTTCCTTGAGCTTCCGAGATTTGACAACACTTTTGAGTGTCTCTTTGCGGATAACCAGAGGCGCAGGGGCTGGCTCATTGGCGTACTGACAGGGAATGCGCCTGGTGGAGCATCTCTCGCAGCAGGGACTTGCGAGATTGCAGCGCCGTCGGGCTCTGACGCAAGCTTGGCACGATCTCTGTAAAAAGCCCATTCTGCATTGGCCTTTATGTGTACTAATCGATGATTACGGATGGGAAGAGAATGTTTCTTTGATGAGGGAATACTCGAACGATGCTTGACTAATCATCAGGAGCAGCTACGCGTGTTCCCAAAAAGGTCTAGTCTCCACCTCGCAATCCAAAATAGTTTAGCTTCCACTTGCTGGCCAAAAGCGGTTTAGACTCCACCATGTTCACGACGAGATGAGTTTGGATTGATGCCATGATAACGATGAAATGCTTCGATGCTGAGAAATCATTCACGTTTGAGTGAGTCTTACACTGAACTGTAAGTCTATAAGTAGTCCAGGTATTTCCCGTCATGTAACGATATCACCAACCGACCATTGACCTGCATTTGTAACTCCAAGATCTACTTACCCTGCATCTTGTATTTTATTTCTGTCTTCAAAATGTCTACTGAGATCAAGAACGTCATGGTCCTCGGAGTGAGATTCTCTCCTTACAATCTTCATAAAAAGTTAAATTCTTGGGCTAACAAAGACAACAGGGTCGCGGAAATCTCGGGCCATATCTCATCAGAGCACTTGTCAAAGCATGCTTCAACGTTTCCATCCTTAGCCGCACTTCGTCCAACGTTACAGACTCAACATTCTTGGGTGCTGCAATTGTCAAGTCCGACTACACTTTCTCATCTCTTGCTGAAGTCTTTACTGGGCAAGATGCTGTCATCTCTACCCTTTCGACCGCCAATATCTCAGAGCAAAAGGTCGTCATTGATGCCGTTGCAGCTGCAAAGGTCAAGCGATTCATGCCAAGCGAGTTTGGAAGCGATACATCTGTCGATGGTCTGGAGAAGATGGCGCCTTTCCTTAAGGGGAAACAGGAAGTTATGGATTATGTCAAGTCTAAAGAAGCAGACGGGCTGTCTTGGACAGCGATTTTCACTGGCCCTTGGATTGACTGGGTGAGTCCGTGAACTATGAAGTGACAAAGCTAAGAAATGTTCTGACGAAATCTTAGATGCTGGTCGAAGGTAAAGGGCTACTTTGCTTAGACGTCAAGGCCAAAACTGGTGAGCTTGTCAACTCAGGCAAACCAAAGTTCACCACTACAACCGCATCACAAGTCGGTCAAGCTACAGCTGCTGCGCTCATTCATTCAGACAAGACCAAGAATGAGTATGTCTACGTCGCATCCTACAATACTTCTCAGAACCAAGTCATCGAGGCTGTCGAGAGAATCTCAGGCATCAAGTTCCAACTCGAGAATTTGGACAACAAGGACTTGTACGCTCGCGCAACAAAGCATATCGAAGAAGGCAATTGGGGCAAAGGGTACTATGAGCTGGCTACTGCGACAGTCTACAGCGATGCGCCTGTTACATACTTCCCTGACAAAGCAGCTCATTGGATGAAAGTGCTTGGTCTGGTTCAGGATGAGACCTTTGATGAAATGATCTCCCGTGTTTTAAAGACTGTTTGAGTCTAGGACACAATGCATAAGAGATAGGATCATGAGACATCACGTGGCCTGGTTATATACCTCGGCATATAGAACGGCCTCACCGCTGTTGCCAAGCCAATACACCACGGCATTCCCGAACAATGCACCAGGATACAAATTTCATCAATAGTATTCATTGTTCATATCTCCTTTGTTATTCGTGGAGACTATCATGCGAAAATCATGCAAAGCTATATGCCGTAACCAACCCATCCCAACCGTTATTCATTTCCATTTAGTGCCAGAGAGCATCGTTGGGCTTGATGCCCTTCTCCTTGCAGTGATCGTAATACAACTTGGAGAAGCTGAAGAGATCAAGAGTGAACTTCAAGGTATCATCATCGTTAAGGAACTCAATGCTACCAGTGATGGTAAACACGATATCGGTGTCATCCTGAACGGACAAGGTGTGGATAACGCCAGGGTTCTCACAAACCCAATCTCCAGGTCGGGCAACCCAGTCGTATCTGGATCGCGATAGATTAGCATCTCAAAATCTCGTACAAGGTTAGGGGACGGGGGGAACATACTCCTTGTAGCCCCATTCTCCTGACATGGTGATGGCTGTAACGGTACCACGATGTCGGTGCTTGCCCAGGCTGGCAGCGACCTTTGATCGAAGGCCGACGACGAAAGTACCCGTCCTGTTCTCCATGCGCATGGGCTTCAGCTCAATGGGTCCGATCCAGGGAAACCAGAGCGTATCGGTCTTTGCGTTGATATAGACATCGGGGGCGCTGTACTTGTCGACAAACGCAAGCTCATCCCGCTCGTGCTCGTTGAGGGCGGAGCCATCCTCCTTGGGTCGCTCGGGAAGCTTGGAGACGGGCTCGGGGACGAGATCGGGAGTAGTAGTTGAAGGAGCCATTGCTATAATTTGGGTGAGGCGTCAATATGTTGTGCAGTAGTAAAAAAGTGTAATAGAAGGTTTAAGTGCCAAGTTGTACTACGGGCCGTTCCTGGGCTGGATTTATTAAATGCAATTTTGTAAAGCTGTCAGGACCCTTGAGGCGAATGAAGGAGCGGAGCCGATGAGGGGAAAGGATGACTATTGATGGTGAGACGATTGGTTGCGCTTGTGGGCATTCGAAACGCGTTGTCCGCGGTGTAAATCCTTAGTCTCGGGGCATACCGCCATTTCGAGTACTAGACTGCCTCTGACTCGCGATAGCCCTACTCATCTGGAGCGATAACCCGCTTCCCGCCCACAAACCGCCCATAGTCTCAACGGCTTCTGAACTCTAGGGGTCTTTAGGCATTAAAAGCTGCTAATATTTGTGAGGAAGGGTGATATGCTAGCAGAGTTTGAGAGGCGAAACTGCGGTTTTGTCTGGAGGTGACGATCTTGTCTGCATGAAGCCTCATCATGCAACGTCAAGCACAGACCGCATCCCGTTCTGCGCGCCCCTGACGCTTATCTTCCTCTTCTGGCAGAAGGATTCAGGCAAACTCCACAGACGGTGTTTGCCGTTCACGTACTGTACAAGAGAATTGCGGTAAGTATAGCATCGCTTTTGACTAGGCCATAACCCACTGGCTGGTCCACTGGTCTAAACCGTTCCGAAACTAGACGACCCCAGATCCGCTGCGACGTTGGAGGTCGCTCTTTGATGAGACTTGAGAGGAAGAAAGGTAGAAAATGCCGTTGTGCCAAGGAGCCAAGGTGGTGCCGTGGTGGCATACCCGATTACTCGGGATATTTTATCTCCATTATGTATAAATGATAACTGATTGGAGGATTCGGGGCGATTGGGTAAGAGGATTGGATACCTTGTTTAGACGCGCTGGCGCGGTGAGCAAAGACCCTGAACCAACAGCCAAGCCGACGCATTGCAAGATACACACACTTTCACAGGGGTTCAGTCCTTGCTTTTTACGCTCGATCTCTCTCTTTTCTTCATCCGGCCCAGGCCCTTGGGATCCTCAATCTTGGGTTCTGAGATCGTCACCGAAGCAAAACCTCGCATTGCTACCTTACAGTTGGGCCTGAAGCTAGCCTAGCCTACCTCGCCCCCCCCCGGAAGTCCAGTATCCGCTGGGCTAGTAGGGGAAGCCCTTCTTTTGTGGTTGCGGCACGACACCCGCGTAACTACCGTCCCCCCCGCGCGCGGCCTCCGCGGCAGATTCTGGGTCTTGTTAATTTTGTTTAGCCTTACGAGCTGATGCGGGAACGAACCCGTGTTGATGCTATCGATGTTTAGCGCGGGTTATGGCGCCAGCGCAGAGAAGCGTCTGCCTCACTATTACACTAGGTAAGGTATCTGCAAAAAGAAAGGTTAAAGAGTCAGAAGATGCTGACATGCCACGTGAAGATTACTCGCAGATTGAGTTCTGCGAGATGGTCCACTACCGATATTAACTGTCAAACAATGACAAGGTTTGGGATCCTGACACTTGTGGAATCTCGATGTGACAATGCACCTCATCTTTTCCAAGTCAATCCCTTCGAGTGTGCCCAGAGATTACCCGCAGAGCCCAGAACCAACCTTGCCCCTACCAACTTAGCAGAGACGAACCAAACCGAGAACGGGATAACCAAGTCTTGTCCTAAAAAAGCCGGTGGACCCGTCGAATGTCACATTGTGGAACCGACTAGTCTGCTAGCCCGACTCCTTAGACCTCATCCAGCGACGATCACAACCGTTGAGGCCTACAAGCGCGCTTTGAAGTTCACCCAAGTTGTATTTTTTACGAGGGGACCTTGACACGATCATCGCAAGCTTTGAAGCTACCTGCGTTCCCCTTTAGTTCCCAGGTCCACATACCGGTTCGTTTCGAATAGATAAATTAAAATGTTTCCTTTCGGGGAACTCTTTCCCTCCCCCCCTGGCGTAATTATACATATCTCTCGCATTGTATCCATCCTCTCGGGTTCGCGTTGGTCCTTTCGCTCTTCTCGTCATCTCTCTCTTTTCTCATCCCCAAACTTTGATCTGTATGGTTGGGCTGCCCCCCTCTGGTTCTTGACGAACTGAGTGAGCAATAAGCTTCGCAAACCTTGATTCGCGGAGGTATTTGCTCTTTTTTGCTGTTTGCCTCCGTGGACGGGGGACTTAGCGAAGATGGAGTCTAAGCAGACGGACCTTTGGGTCGTGCTGTTTGTCACTTTTGCTGCTGCGACTATCATTACTATCCTTCGGTTATTGAGTCGTCGGCTCAAGAGAATTCCTTTGTCTTGGGATGACTACTTTGCTCTTTGTGGATATGTGAGTTTTTCGAGCTGCTGTGAGTGAGGTTGTTAGTGCTGACAATTTTAAGGCCATTTCTGTTGGTTGGATCATTATTATTCCCTACTGTAGGTTCCGCACAACGACCAACGACCGATAACGATACTAACACTACCAAGGGGTCAATCATGGCCTTGGACTACATATTACGGATGTCGTGGAAATGAGGAAAATCACATTGGAAGATGCATTGTATCAATCGAAACTTCTGCTCTTCATCGCCGAGCTCTTCTACGCCTTCGGTCTATTCTTCGCCAAAGTCTCGATTCTCAGTCTCTACTGGCGCATGTTCCGGGTCAGCAATATCCGACTCCCGATTCAAATCCTCTTCGGATGCGCCATCGTCTGGATCATCTTCCGAGTATGTACATCACGATCAATCAAGGCTTCCAGGCTAATTGGTAGTAGATCTTCATGGGTATTTTTCATTGTGTTCCCGTCGATGCGTTCTGGGATTCCAAGGCAGGCGGCTACTGCGCCATCGAGGATAAGAAGTTCTTCTTTGGCACGACGCTGGTACACGCTGCCATTGACATCGCTATCTTAATCCTGCCAATGTGGCAGATTGGCAAATTGCAGCTGCCTATGATTCAGAAGGCTGGTATCATGGTCATGTTTACCTTTGGCTTCTTGTGAGTGACATTTACATTGAGCCAATTGATGTATTTACTAACGGAACCAGCATTTGCGCTGCCGCTATCCGACTTATTGTCGCTGCTCGCGTTTTTAATGACAAGTCCGCCGATTTGACATGGAATATTTGCGACATTGTCATCTGGGCAACAGTCGAGGTCAATCTGATCAACGTTTCCGGTGCGCATCAATTCGAACTACTCACTCAACAATATCTAACATGTACAGCTTCACTGCCCACGATTCGACCCGCGTGCACATACATCTTCACCTGCACGCATCCCCGAACCCGAACCGGCGCCAGCTCAGGAAGTTACCCCAACAGCTACGGCCGCAGTCAAACCAAGCAATCCATCCGTCTCGACACCATCAACAAATCCACGCCCAACGACGAATCTTCCTCAACACACCAACTCGCCGAATCCGACGACGGCGGCGGTCGAGGCTCAGTGTCAGACTTTGAGAGCCACGCCATTGACCGGTTCAGACCAGCGGGCAACAAGTACACATCTACAGTCACGGGTCAAAGTCCAGGCACTGGGGAATTCGGCGCAAACTTTGGTGGCATTCTTGTAAAGAATGAGACGACGGTTCACGTTTCCAAACACTGATCAAACTGGGCTGAACCGACCTTGAATTCGAATGGAGTCTTGGAAAAGCGATGTTATGGATATACCTTGTAACTTAGAGTACAGTAAAATAATTAATAGCGATGATCGAGTCATTTGGACCCAGAGGCTAGGAACCATTCCAACCAATCGCAACGTGGACGTGATGATTTTGGTGACATTAGTGGATGGGCCCCTGCGTCTCAAGCGTCGACTCTAGGATTGATCCGCCGTGTCTCGTCTCAGTGCCAAAGGACGTTTTCTCCAGCGCCGAATCCACTGAAGAAATGTCACGGATCATTCCGTTGCAGATTCCCAGAGACTGCTTTCGTACTCATCTCCACTGCCGGCGACATGTCTTGTCTGTTAGACCCCACGCATCCGTAACTATTTGACCCGCTCAGTTCCACAAACCTCAGTCCGTGGCCGCTTAAGCTTCGGGCGGCTGTCACCAAAATGTCATTCTACGCATTGACTTTTGCACTGACGCTACCAAAAAGTCTAGAACTTGATAAAACTGAGGCTGACGATATGACACTGCAAAGTCAACACCGTTCTTGCTCTAGCGAACCTCACTTTTGCTTTTTCCACGTGCATCTCAGCGTAGTCCTGTGTTTGCGGCCAGACAGACTCAATGTCCAATAAGAAACAGTGCCCTGATGGCGATCAGACGCATCAAGGTAGCATCGTGTCTTTTTGGTGACGGTCTCGGAAGTTGGCAAAGAAATACTCCGGAACTTCCGCCAATGTGAGCGACATGGCACCATTTGCGCTAAATGCGTCGGAGACAGGGTCAGGGCTTCGGCACTTGAGGTCTGAAGTGAGGGGAAGCGAAGCTGCGATATTGTGCGAACGCCAAATATTGGGCTTAGCAGTCAATAACGGGTGCGCTATAGTTTCAGCTGATTCTTGGCATTTTAACGAGGTTGGTGGCGTAGAAAGAGTTCAATGACTACCGGACCAAGCTTTTAGGTGCCGTGGAGTTGCCTGAGTGATGTCAACGGGGGGCTTCTTGGGAAATGACCGCTTGATAACGGAACTAGACCGACTACGAGTCGCTCTGAAACATGATCGGCATGCAACCTCTGGCATTGAAACCAGAATGCCGATATCAGAGGTATCACAAGATCGGGCAGAAAAATGATTTGGAAAGTGATAGATAATGTTACTGATCGCATACTGTGGTTCGCCGAGACTTGCAACCCTGTCTTGAGATTGAGAAACTTACCCTGTTGCGAACTTCAAGGCTAACTTTATTTACCCGGCAATTCACTTACAATGCCAGAGGAGCAGCACACCTCTCCGGGCAATAATAACTTATGTAGTTCTTTGAATAAAGGTCAAATCTCCGTCCTGCAGGTGTCATCCTATTTGAGCCTTGGCTGCTTATTCGTGATGTCATCCCGCGCCCTTTGGAGAACATGGACTTGGCGGAATTTCTTTACGATTGAAACAAATCGCCTTCAAATGGATATACGATTAATCGAACAATACCTGCTTTGCTCATCATCTAGCACCAGATTGGCGATTTATTGCTGGAACTTCTACACTTAATTATATATCCGCGCTACTATATACTCGTATCTTGACCCATTATGGCACCGTCAAGGGCAACGCTCTCAAAGAGGGGTGAGATTTTCGCGACGCCGACGAGTAAGATGCCGATGCTGGATGTAGTCAACGACCTATGGCACGCAGAAACAAACCCTGGCGGATATATCAGTCTCGGAGTCGCTGAGAATGTGCATACCCAATTGTGACACTAATGATGCAAGACTGATACCTGGCAGACATTGATGCACAAAGAACTGATTCAACACATCACCCAGAATGTACTTGCTCAATGACAGCGACAGAAGTATCAGTTATGCTGACAACCAATAGTTCAGTGTTGATAGTCATGCTCTAACAGCCGGTGATGGTTTCACTGGCTCTCATCGTCTACGAAATACCCTCGCAAGATTCATCAACCGCCACTTTAGCCCATTTGAAGACATCACCAAAGATCAAGTCATTGTCACATCTGGTGTAGGCCAGGCCATCGAGCTCAGTGGCTTCGCGCTCTGCGACAAAGGCGACGGCGTTTTGCTTGCGCGACCGCACTATGGAAACTTCCCTATCGATCTGGGCTATAGAGTTGAGTGAGTCAACATCTGACTTTACTGGCTGTAGCAGGTTTAGTCTATCTAACCGTTTATAGAGCCAAGATTGTCGGTGTCTCGCTTGGAGATGTAGATCCCTTTAGTATTGAGACGGTTATTTATTATGAGAAAGCCTTAGAAGAAGCTGAAAAGCAAGGGATCCGGGTCAGAGTGTTCTTGCTATGCAACCCCCATAACCCCTTAGGTGGGTATGTACTTATCCTTATTGTACTTTCTTCTAATCGTCTGCCAGGTCGATGTTATACCCCCGAGGTTCTGAAAGCGTATATGCAATTCTGCCAGAAGCATAACCTACACCTCATCAGTGACGAGGTATATGCTCTGTCGGTCTGGAAGAACCCAGAAGCCCCTGGTGCACCGGACTTTACTTCAGCTTTGGCTATCAACCCGGATGGTCTGATTGATAGAGACCTGCTACATATCCTATGGGGAATGGGCAAGGTATGGCACTGTATAGCCAAGGAGCCGAGAAACTGACGTCTTGACAGGACTTCGGTTCATGCGGTCTCAGGATAGGTTGCCTCATCAGTCAAAATGAAGCGTTTCTACGAGCTTGCGAAGCAAACTCTTACTTCTCTGGCCCTTCATCTCTAGCTGATCTCGCAACCGCACGTGTTCTTTCCGACGATGCATTTATCGAGAACTACATCAAGACCAATCGATTGCGACTAGCAGAGAACTACGAGCTTACAACCATTTTTCTCAAGAGTCAAAAGATTCCCTACAAAGAAGGATCCAATGCGGGATTATTCGTCTGGGCTGATCTATTCCAGCCCTTGCGTGCTCAGATCGACGTCACTTTACAGAAAGAAGGGATGGGAGGTCCTGGCGAAGCACTGAGGACTCTTGAGTCGAGTCTGCAAGACACCTTGTTAAAGCACAAGATCTTCTTGGCTCTCGGTGCTGATTTTGGAAGCGATGTACCCGGCTGGTTCCGAATTGTGTTTGCTCATGAAGCGACTTATCTGAACCTGGGTCTGGAGCGCATGACCAAAGCTATTGTAGCTTTCAGAGGTCAGCTTGAGTCGATAGAGAGTGAATGATATCACGGCAGGAATTTTAATTTGTCAAGAGCTTTGTTTTTATACCTCAATTAGCTCTACCTAAGCTCCAGACAGGTGAAGTGTTGCCTATTTAGGAGACTCCAAGTGTCTTTTCCTCTGCGCGCATTGACTTGTACGCATCAATCCACCACTTATGAATGGGTTTATCTCCCTTCCACGTCCCATCAGGACCTAGCTCATCCCATGGCTTGGGACTGAGAATGTAATGAACGTTCTTGACCTTGTCATCACGCCATATAGCTCCGTGAACGCTTGGATCCCGCATCGTCTTCAAGGCGTTGTAGATATATGGTAACGCTACCCAACGACCTTTGTAAAGATCTGCCAAAAGGTCTTGATCTGGAAACTGGTAGTCCAGATCTGCTTCATTCATCTTTGCGACGATCTGCTCGAAAATGACTTTCGATGGGTGAATGACTAGAAGTCCGCTGTTGAGCTTGCCCAGGCCCGTTGAGTTATCTGCTCCGGTAGCTTGTGCTGTTTCCGGTGAAGCATGCTGGGTTGTCAGGGCGCAATTCTCAGGTTTCCAGTTCGGCGGATAGTGCGGCTTTCGCAGAGGATTACAGGTACATGCATGACAAGCAGCAAAGACTCTTTTGCTACGCCCTGGATCTCCAGATACGCTTAATGACGGGGAATCGAGATCAAGGTCCATGAGCTCATCCATGCTCTGGAGAGGAAGCATATCTGAGTCAAGTAGGACTATTCGTGAGTAGTCTGTGAGTGAGAAGGCGATCAGCTTCGTCCAGCACTCGTTGAATCGTGGATCATCGGTGTATTCCTTTGCTGTTGTTGGAGCGAGTCGTGGTACTTGGAGAGTTGCTATACCCCGGCGTTTAAGAGACTCGATGCTGGCTTGAGATAATGTGCTGGTGTATAGAACCAGGAGCGGGTACTTTGACTTGACGCATCTCAGACGATAGTTGAGCGTCAGCACGCCCTTGAGATAATCATCATTCGTCACCAACGTTGCCCAGACTGGATGATAGTCAGTCAATGAAATAGGGAAAGTCCGGCCATACGTTCAAGCAATCACCGACCTTTTGAGGGCAGAGTTGCAATATTCTCAGAAACCATTGTGACCGGGATAAATAAGAGATCTCCGAAACTGAATACAAATTAAGAACTTCGACAGAAAAGACCAATTGCTCATCATGCCAGGGAAGAACCTTCATATTATTGAATTGCGGCCGCGTGTTCTTTTATAACCCAGCGTCGGCAGTTTATTAGAGTTCATTGCGCAAACTTAGTACAAACGGCTGCCTCGGACGGCAATCGGAGTGGCTTGTTTCTATGGCGATCTCGTACTAAAAGCAAAACTAACTCCACATCCTTTATGCACCTTTTCCCAAAGTTGGTATTTCCGTGTCTAACATTGTCTCAGTGGCAGGAAATGGCGCAGCTGAAAGATGCGCTATTGGAGATTATCTCTTGGCAATCTCTCACCGGTCAGTACATGCTGCTTGGCATCGGAAGAGCTGACGTTCGATGTGATCGATAACAGGTTTGTTCTCATGTTTGCAATCAGTGCTGTACCGGAACGGCTGTTTTGCAATGTCGGCCATGCCTTTTCCGTAGTAAGGCCGCTGACTAATTTACTGGAAATATCCCTTCCTTCACCATGCGTGCTTATTCTATGCTTCATGCCTAGTTATACCCCGCCCAAGCGTCCTTACAATCACATAACCGACACATCCCACCTCATGAAGTCGGAAAATAGGCAGCATGGTGGAAAGGCAGGCAACAGATGATATCGCTGTCTACGAACTTCATATTGGTGTTGGAGAGGGTGCAGATATGGTATTTGGATTCAATGGCTGTTTAATTTCCGTCTCCATATTTCCTAGCAACGGATCGTCTTCAAAAGACACCCAAGAACACGAAGATCGCCCTTTACAGGACCATTTTATTGATGTCATAGAGAAGGCTACCGTGTGTCAGGACGACGACGAGTATGAGGAGCTTGTGGATGAGGTCCTTGCTGTAATTCTTGACGCTGGGAGATCTCTTTTCCATCAGCTGATATCTTCGCAAGATCAACAAGCTTTGAGGGAATCTCTACATCACTACCTATTTCCCCCTTCCTTCCATTTCCGTTTGGAGGCCCCTGCTCCTACAAGCTGTGTCTCTCTCAAAACTATCGACTCCAGCGAAGCATATACCACTCTTACCATCGATCCTGTCTTTGACCAAAGCATAGACGAAGATTTAGAACTCAACCCCGATACACCTCGCTTTACGCCCGAGGATATATCCATAGCCGAGGTCTTTGTGCATGGTGCGAGCACTATCACGGCTGCCGTTCAAGTGCAAGGTCAGGAAATGTTCTGCAAGTCGCGTGGTAGAGGAGGTGGACTCTTTGGTACTAGCGAGGCGCGAGAACTCAAATGTCTTGGTGAGATGCTGAAATTCTTCCCACCGAAAGCAATAAAAGTTCCTCAACTTCTCGGATATATCCACCACAAAGAAACCAAGCAGATCCTGGGATTCCTTCGGCAGTGGGTGCCTGGACCCAGACTCAGCGATGTCGTTGCAGCTGCTACAGCTGAGAAACGACAGAAATGGGCATGCCAGATCCGACAATCTATAGAGCTTCTTCACCAAAATGGATTGATATGGGGAGATGGAAAGCCTAGCAACATCATTATCGACGATAAGGATGATGCCTGGCTGATTGATTTCGGGGGCGGATACACACGAGGATGGATTGACGAGGAGCGAGCTGAAACAAGACAAGGAGATGAGCAAGCCTTGCAAAAGATTATTGAATTGCTAAGCGGAGGCGAGGATATGTCTTCAGACCCATAGGGAATCAAAGATCCGAGGAGATACGGAGCTTTCATGGTGTCAAGGTTTGATAGTGCAGATCAACGGCAGTTCCTGGCACCCGTACCACTGGGACTCGACGGGCGCTAGGATGATATCCACATTGATTCTTAACGCAAGCCCTCTTCAGAGTCCGAATGAAAGTTAGCGTAGAAATAATGGAGATACACACAACCAATGTCTTCCATTGCAAAAACGGTAGCCCCTCGCCTAAAGGAAGTGTGAGAATGGCATCTCGAAGGTCACTTGGTAGCTGCTGAGCCTTCTGGCACACGTTGTTTTGATGCGCAGGTACCGAATGGCTTACAGCTCAGAAGCGGCACATCACCGAACGAGCCTCTTCTTTGTAACCCCCGGCTGCCTCCCGGAACACCACGGACCTCGAGCAGTTACTGCCTACTTCTGCCATCTGCATTTGCAAACGACATTCCCGGGAACAGCGGAATCATGCAGCTCCCTATTCGACAGAGCATCTCTCTGACCGCCTTAATTGTTTCTACTGCGACACTCTTCCCTAAACACTCATGACGTATGTTTCAGCTGCATGGTCCCTCGGGTCCCACGGCCTGCGTTGACGTATCAAATGGTATGCTTTACGAAGCTACCGTAGGGCTAGCTATACATAGGTCGGTTATTAGTATCTCAGGCTGAGCGATAAGGCATAAACGGGGCCGGCGTTTGATCTGCATGCATATGTCGGTACCTGACGACCCAAGACATATCTGCCGTTTCTGGGTATAATACGACAGCATCTATAGAGTTCCGGCTAGCAGGGGCCTTTGCCCTTCTAACGGGCCGCCGGATGAAACGTGTAAAAACAGAGAAAACGTTCCGGCTAGCAGTTAACTTTAAGGACATCGATGTTGTATGGGAACAGGTGTTGTAACTCTCGGATGGCATCATTTTCAGTTACATGTACCTTGAACTCACACGTACTTCGTACAAAGACGCTGCCGTTGACTGTTGTCTCTTAGAATCAACAAGTTTATTAATTATATAGAGTTCCCGTAAGCTCCGCTTCCCAATAAATGACCTATTGCTTCTCGTCTTTAATGAAATTTGCATTTTATAAGCGCGGATCCAAATCTTATGTATCCATTATTTAACGTTGGGTGGGGTTCCCCATTTCGTGTTCCTGGATACGGAATAGCAGCCCGGCATTTGCAGCAGTGGTGCTGTCGGAGTTCGGGATCATATCAATAAGGCTCTAAAGTCTTACTTGAACCTTCAAATACTACATCGTATAATTACCCTCCTCGGAGCCCGTCATCCCACATCGGCAGATTAAATTAAATGCGACGAAATAAACACTCTATACGTGCTGTCAAAGTATCACTGGCGCTTTTTCTCGCTTAAATAGCTGTATGTGGCGAAAATAAGCGCCGTATCTGAGATGCTTGAAGACATCGGACGATGGACCGCCTCCTTGGGATCGTCACCCTGGTCTATCGGCCCCGTCTATCCGGCTACTGAATTCCCCGTGGGGGCGGCTCTGCTCCCCTGTCGGCGTAAGTATGCGCCCAGAGCCTCAGCCTACTGCAAACACGAGTGAAAGGCACGCGATAGACTTCGGTTCTCGGCTATAGTCAACTTTAAATAGCATATCAGATAACCCACTTCACGCAGTCCGTGGCCTACACGTAGACGAATGACGCATGAAACTTTACTTGTTTAGCACTGAGGTAGTAGCCTCGGTTCAGGGGTTAGAGAGAATAGTTATATATTATATATCCCGGCCAAATCGTCCCAAGATCGAAAAGAATATCATCGATAACACAGTGTCTTGGATCTGTGTCTGGGTTTTAGCTCGTCCTGATCACTCCCCAACCCACCTTCAGTTCACCTCACTCCCTATCACCATGAGCTTCCGCTTCCCCTATCACGAAACTCCGTCGGAGAGCAGCTTCAACCGCGAGTTCAACGATGCAGAGAAAGGCCAGCACGATACCTCGGGAATGGCACTTGTACCACTGACTAAAGTTTACGCATCCGACAAAGCGAATGGCCACCCTACAGCTTTCCCACCAACACATGACGGTAACATATCGTCCGCCACCCAATCGACCTCGTCTTTTCACAACTATAGCAAATCGGACTCCTCATTGCCAATTCTCCCAAAGCAAAAGACTACGCCGCCGCCTCCCAAGAAACCAGATCCCAGAAAAAGCACCCTTTTCGTACTTTGGTTTAATACGTATAAGCAGTTGTTCATTTTCGTTGTGACTCTCAACCTTGTTGGTATTATCCTTACCAGTATCGGACAGTTCCAATATGCGCAGGACCATCTTGGCTCTATGGTTCTTGGAAACCTGTTCTTTGCAATCTTGATGCGTAACGAGCTGTTCTTTCGGATACTCTATATGGCCTTTATCTACGGACTGAGAAGTGTACGTAATTGTTAAGTTACGTTGATGGAGAGGCTGACATTGAACAGTGGGCTCCGCTCAGAATGAAGTTGATGGCAGCTTCGTTTCTGCAGCACGTTGGAGGAGTACACTCGGGCTGTGCCCTCTCTGGTACTGCGTAAGAAGCCGTCCTATTCCTCATCCTTGACCTGGGCTGACACATTGTAGTTGGCTAGTGTATTACATCATCCAGATTCTCAGTCACCGCAGCATTCGTGAACCCGCTGTTCTCATCACTGGGATAGTCACCGTTGTCTTCATTATAACCTCCGTCCTGAGCGCAATTCCGTGGGTCCGAAAGTGAGTCCAAGCCTCCTTTACCAAACGTATTGTACTAAGATCCTGCCTCAGTAATCATCACAATATCTTCGAGCGGTACCACCGATTCGCCGGCTGGCTAGGCTTGGCTGTAAGTCATCAATCATTGGTTTGTATGTTCACCATATTGACTGGAGTATAGGCGACTTGGTCCTTTGTCGTTTTAAGCAACTCCTACGACGCCAATAGTGGCAAAGACAATTCGAATGCTCAGTCTCTGATCACCACGGAGAACATCTGGTTTACCATTTTCATGACGATTTTGTACGAGACCCGGGTTTACCAGCGTATTGAAAAGGATAATTACTGATACTTTTATTGTTCAGGATCGCTCTCCCATGGGTCACAATCCGACAGGTACCCGTCGAGGTAGAGATACCATCGTCCAAGGTTGCCGTCCTCCGGTTTGACAGGGGAATGCAGCAAGGGCTTCTTGGACGCATCGGCCGTTCCGCTTTGATGGAATACCACGCTTTCGGTATCATCAGCGAAGGACGCCATTCCCCTTATCATTACATGGTTTGCGGTGTCCAAGGCGATTTCACCAAGAGCCTTGTTGCGAACCCACCTACAAAGATCTGGACACGAGAATTGAAGTTCGGTATGGGCTCCTTGCCAGGTAATTTGTGTTATCGACTGTACTGACAGTTTGCAGCTGGAATCGGACACGCTTCTGCTATGTTCAAGAGAGGTATTCGAGTGTGCACTGGCACAGGTATTGGTGCCGCTCTGTCAACATGCATCCAAAGCAAAAACTGGTATGTATGCCCGTGTGTCTGGTTAACAAGATACTTTTCTAACAGTTCATCCAAAGGTTCCTCATATGGATAGGCTCTGACCAGTTAAACACGTTCGGACCGACGATTTCACGACTCATCCACGATAACATCGAACCCGATCGAATGATACTATGGGATACCAAGGAACGTGGCGGTCGACCAGATACAATGCAGGTCCTGAGAGATACGTGGAACAACTTTGGAGCCGAGGTCATTTTCATCACGTCCAACATGAAAGGGAATGATGAAATGATGCAAGGATGCCGTGAAGGTTCGTGCAACCCTATTCTGAGCGTCTGATGAGTTTCACTGACAGTTGGTGATCCATACAGAGGGAATGCACGCTTTCGGCACACTTTGGGACTTCTGAATCTTCCATCCTATGAAACGTCTTGCTCCGCTACCTTAATGCACTTTAATGCCTCGACACTGATCATGTATTTGATGTTTCATTTTAGTCTGACTAACACAGCTCTTTTACGGTATTCTCCTTTGTTAGAGACTTTTTATTTGTTGAGAGGTTGCTTGGCGGGTTCTTTTTGGAGTTTTATACATAACACGAACGCCTCCATGTGATTAATTAGAAGATACATACATAGATGTCGGACTAGAGATAGAAAGGATGCTAATATAACTACATATTTTGCCATTTTCACTGGGAAAGGAATCAGGCTTCCCAGTATGTCTTTGCAACTCGTTAAAGGTGTTCTCTTGTCGTTGCCAGCCCCTGCTTATTTACTTACTATATTCCCTCGATCGTTAACCCCTTAAAGGACCGGATCCCTAGGAATTAATGCCGTCTGAAAGTGCCGATTCCAAGGACAGATAAAGTAGCCCTTTTGGCATTGGTAATAAAGTCCTGGATTTTCTTGTCTCACCTAGCAGTCATCTAGTAGCGCAATTCAACGATAAATCGGTGCGGCACCAGATCTATTCAAGCTTATTGTCCGATTCTATAAATACAAGACGTTCGCTGTAAATCCCATTCTTTAAGTCCTCCCGAATCTTGTCAATTTTGTCTTTGTTCTTCTCCATTAACTCCTTCTCCTCCCTCCTCTCATCTTCCGTCAATGGCGGAGGGAGTATTCCCTCAGGCGGATTATACCACTGCTCTTCAGGCACTTTCGTCCCATCGACTCCCCGCCAGAAATTCTCAACTTCTGGGTCATAAGGTAGACGATCAATAAGGGCTTTGATAAGTGCAGGTCGGAGAGGGACGGCGTAGTGAATGTTGCGGTCAGCGTCGAGGAAGCGGAAAACTCCGTCTTTGCCGAGGTCTGCTAGACCCATCAGATCAGGATCGCGATCCATGTTGCGTAGAATGTCGCTTATTTCCTTTTGTTCTGGGGGGAGGTCTTTATAGGCGATGCCCTCTTCGCTGCTGCGGCATGTTGCTCCAGGATTGGTTGATTCGTGAATCTCCGTGTTGGGGTGAGACATGATTTGTGGAAACTTGATGTAGGGGAAAAAGTTAAAAGTGAAAGTCGTCTTGACCTTGAGCAAGAAATTCTAGATGCAACTGGTGGGGTCGGTTTTGTTAATTATATGGGCCATGCTGCATCGTTCAGGTCAACATGTGATAAGTGTCGTCTAATCCCTGTTATAGGAGCAACCAACAATCAACTAACCAACAATAGGAAGAAAATGGCACGATCTAATAACGTAACATGTTGGTTGGTTGTCACGCGCAACTTTCAAAAGTTCCCTTGCCAAAATCCTGAATCTGTCTATTTCCTGTCAAATAGTCCTAAAATGGTTCTTTGTGCAGCCATAACACCGCAAGGTCTTGACGCACCCGTTAACTTCCAATCACGCAGATGCCAGGTTCAAATGCACCGGCCCCTCTTGAAAACAGCGCCAGTAAGCCCAGCACACACATAACAGTGCGAGTGTTGAGAACAAAGCCCCGGACCAAAGCAGGGAGGATGAGAACATCTATTTCCATAACCTCGAATTTCCAGATCTCTTTTGTTGGGAGTAGCCTGCTCGTCGTCAGGCTGTGTCTCACTCTTCTCCAAATCCGTGAGCAAGTCGAGCACTTCCCTACTCATCCGTTCATCTGTAGCCAGGACAATTTTCTCATCAACTTCAATAACAAAGCCGCCGTACTTGGGGAGGAGAACTCCTCCAAATCGAGGGGCAGCATGTAATTCGTCCCAGTTGGTGACCCAGACCGCATCATCGGGAATTTCGACGGTGTACTTGGCACTCACTGTGCTACCGGCGAGCAAGGTGGTTAAGAGGGATGAAACTATTGCAGGTCGGTCAGTTCTTGTTGGCTTCACTGCACCAGTGAGTTATAGCCATACTCAGCTTCATCTTAATGGCTTGATGGCAAGTTCGATCTGAGGTTCTGTGAGGTTGAAGAGTATTCGGTAGGTCGTAGTGACATTTGGCAAGAACATGTCTACCATCCACTACTTATAGATTATGAAGAGTCACTATCACCTGATGAGCCAACCGTACCTCTTTGACCAAATTACGATGAAGCCTACAGCAATGCTAACCATCAAAGCAACTGCCAAAAACGAGTTAGTCCATTACGTACATGAAATGGTCGTTTGTCTGCTGTTGGTTCCATGGGGACTGATATGATTGAAGCCAGTATTCGGCCATTCAAAGAGATGCTATGAGTTGTCGGTTAATGGGCATGGTACCAACAAGGCCTTCGTGACTGTACCTCCATTAAACAAATGAACTACCTTGACGAGGCAGTCGCAAGTCTACAATTAGCGAATTAAATCTATGGTACCAGTGTTTCTAGACCTATTAATCCCTGCGGCCTTGTAACAATCTTCCATTCCTGCAAGAATGGCATGCCAGAGTCTCCACAGCGCCCAAGGTAAAGGACCAACAAAAGCCGCATCCATATCAACATTCTCGAAAAACATGTGAAGCCGAAGGGAAATTCTGCTTGTAAACGCTTCTAGAAACTCCCCATATTTATTACGTTATGGGCCGTTGTCCTCATTTTAATGTAGATACAAATAATAAGTAGACTCTTGCTTTACATCTATTGGGAGCCAAGCACTATATCGTTGCTACATTATCTATTGCCGCGGCACCTTACCAATTCATCCCGGACTAGTGTGCCCTAGTATAATCTAACAGGCGTGTTTGCGCTTGTCTTTCTCCTCTTGTCCGGCATGGAACCAACTCGTGTGTCTCATCAAAGCAATGCCCACCAAGGCTCAAACAAGCTGAACACACATCAAAGTCCCCACCATCACAAATTCCACAATATGCAAAGATTTGATCAGAGACATCTAACCGGCATATGTCGCATAATATTCCAATCTCTGGCTTCTGTTCTTGGACAGCCTCCCCCTCCTCGATGTCAGTTCCATCTGTGCCAGCTAGTAGCCTCGCGGCTGCATCGTAATTGCGGCTTGTCGCCCACCATGTTGTCGTCCTGCTGAACTTGTCACTGGACTCGACGTCTACGGTTCCTGTATCAAGTAGTGTCTTGATGATGTCAACCCAACCAAACCTTGCCGCAAGGGATAAAGGTGTCGAGCCCCAGTGGTCAGCCTCGTCAAGCGTTTGCGTGTGGGATGAACCTATAATAAGGTTTACAACCTCAAGATTTCCTGAAATACAGGCATAATGTAAAGGAGTGCGACCATGATTGTCTTTAGAGGCGACATCAGCTCCGTGCTGGACTAGAAGCTGTGTTACTCGTAAATGCCCGTTCCGTGAGGCACAATGAAGTGGTGTCTCTCCAGCAACTGATTTAATATCCAGGCCAGCACTTTTCTGTATTAGAATCTCCGCTATGTCGATAAATCCCGAGACTGAAGCATGATGAAGGGGCGATTCGCCGCGCTCATCGCTTATGTTCACATTGGCGCCACTCTGGAGTAGCACTTCTAGTACCTGTTGATAACATAAGCGGCGGGGTTCAAGCCATGCAGGAGCTCTTTTTGCATCGAAATGGCTTGAGAATCCAAGATAAGTACCATAAGAGGCTGCTAAAAACAATGATTTGGATTCTGTCGGCTCAACGCCCTTTTTGATCAGAGCTTTCACAGAGTTGAGAAGTCCATTACCAGCCGCCACAGAAAGTAATGAGAACATCTGGCCCTCAAATTGAATCTCATCGAGTTCCGCCCCTTCATCTATCAGTAACTCGATGAGTTCTGAGTCGTCGTAGCACACGGCCATAAAAAGTGGGGAGTAACCGTTGGCCGCAACCTGATTGACATCGGCACCCCTTTGAATAAGAAGCTTGACCAGCTCAACATGTCCTCTGCTAGATGCCATCAAGAGTGGTGTGAAGCCATCTGTTGTTCCGTGTGATATATCAGCTTCGCTGTCGATAAGATGCCGAGCCACCTCTGTATTGCCACGCATTGAAGCTATTGTGAGCGCTGTTCGTCCATAATCATCGACCACTGAGACATCTGCGCCTTTCGATATAAGAAATTCCGTAATTTCATTTTCACCCCTTTCCACACTGATGTGCAGTGGTGCTTGCCCTAGGTGACATCTTACATTGATTTCTGCACCATTGTCAACGAGCAATTCAACTGTGTCCTTCTTCCCAGAAATACAGGCCCAAAATAAGGGGGTCGAATTGGCCGATGCTCGATCATACATGTCGAAGCTCCCTTCTCCTATGAGATGCGCCACAGTGTCTGTTAATCCATGATAGGCTGCAAATACAGATGGGCTCATTGACCATTCTTGAGAAACGTGGCCCATGGCCCACGTTGCCACGATCTCTCTCACAAAGGGCCAGTTCAGGTTTCGAATATCGAGTAGAGCAATGATTGCCTGCTGTAACTGGAGATCCATGGTCTTGACTTCTCGGCAATGCGGAAAGCCGTAATTCACAGCATATGGCACGAAGTGCGATTTCCATCTTTCATTGTTGTTCATCTTAACGCTTTCAAAAGCTCCGCGAGAGTTTAGAAAACGAATACAATGTTTTGCGAGAGCTAGATTGTGTGCATTTCCATTAGTAGCTCGAAGCTTCTCATTGGAAAGCAAAGTGGCGGTGCTGGGAAAGGTCTTGAGAAGAAGGTATTCCATGACAGAGAAGTGTGACAAGTGAACTTCTTGGTAGCCGATAGAATCCTCTTCTGATTCATGGATATGGATACCTTCAGAGCTTTCTGTACTCTCAGACGATGAGACATGCTGGACTTCAATCAACGATCCGCAAAGCTCTAGGATCATACTGTCGACATAGTCCTGATCGACGCAATCTGGCATCTCCTCGAATGGGAACTCTTCCAAGTCTTCTGTAATAAGGACGGCTTCCGTAATCTCGTACACTGTCAACGGTCTTAATGTGAAAGCGGTCCATTGCAGCAATGAAAGAGCTCTCTCTTTATCTGAGGCCCCCATTGAGTTGATCCTGTTCCATTCCCGATCGTAAAGGCTGTCAAGTCCCGATGGAGTCGCGTCAATCTCCCGTTCAAGTTGCTTCCTGCTCCGTCCCTTTCTCAGAGACCCTTCTTGAAGCCTAACCCACTGAAATTGACCCTGGCTTCTGTCTGTCATCTTTTGTGCAATCGAGGCTCTTGTAAGCTCGTCCTTGTTGGGTAGCTTTGCTTTGACAAGTTCAGATGAGTATGCCATTAGGTCTGGCCTAACGTCGTCTGGGATGATGGTATATTCACTGTATCCAGTGAAATCTGAAAGACTTTGCTGAATAATAGCGTCGAAACGGCTTGAGAGGAGGAGTTTGGCTGTAGTATTGGTGATAACTATTCTCAACTCTTGAAGGAAATGAGGGACGGACTTTGTGTCTGTAGTGCTCATCCCAGTGCATTCATCTAACCCGTCCAGAACAAGAATGCAGCTTGGAACGCCCTCGATTACCTCGCGGAAAGCTCGGAGTATGATTGCCTGACTCGCCAGTGGCTCGTGCTCTGATAGTCGGGTCTTGGTCACAATATCTCGAGACGCCGGGCTGTGTTGTATCATCATAGCCAGCCATGCTCGGATGGCCAAGAAAGGATCGTCGCGGCCATCGTATCTAGATGATAGGAAAAAGTACGCGACGGGTCCCTGTGCGGTTCTTTCGAGCTCCTGAACGATTCTGGAGCAAAGGACCGTTTTACCAAACCCAGCTGGGCCTTTGATCCAGAGTAGTTTGCTTGAGGAAGAAGGTTTCTGCCACTCCAGAAACTCATCACGACGGAGAATCCATTCGCATGTTTCTTCAACACGCTTGTCGTTTGAGTCACTGAACACATCATTTGGCGGCGGGGCTCCAAGCCATGAGTGCAAATCACGTATTTTATCAGCTATAGATGTTAGCCCGATCTGGAATCTCAGAACAAATGAAATGCTTGCCTTCCATCTCCTCCTCAATCTTCTGCAGTAGCTTCCGAATCTCAACAGCATATGGTGGCTCGCCTGCGCTTACAGATAGATCCTTGAAGCTCGGAGTTCGTGTTGAGGCGCTTGAGCCCGCAGTATCGGGGGAAACAACGTTATAGAGATCCGACACAAGGCCCGCAAGTGCTTGGACACAGCCTGTATGCTTCAGCTTTCCGCGAAGCGCCCATGCTGTCTTCTGCCACCTCGAGATCTTAGGTCCATGCGAAGATAGGTCCCCCGATACTGGAAACGACGGGGCCTTCTGAAGACCCTTGGGGCTCGTGGGTTCATTCGAAGTCGTGGAGAAATCCTTGATGCTGTTCAGCAGACCATGGACCACAGCATACGTGCGTGCGTTATCAAGATCCGGGTGATGTGTGTCCGAGAGCTTGCCCTTACTGATGCCGACACCGTCACCCCATCGCTCGAAGAGATGCATGGTTGCATTGAGCTGGGCGTCGAGCTGTCGGGAGTCGCGACCAGCGGTTCTGTATGAGTCAACCCGCTGCATAACGTCCATGCATGTACTGAAGAGGCCGACAAGGCCAACTGCGAGTCCGACTGGCTCCATGATATCTTTCTTCCGCAGCCAAAGACATCAAACAAGTTAAACAGTTATGTGCGCTCTGATCTTGCAACGCGATGTTTCTTTATTGTCGTGCTTACGCGTGGGGTATGCCTGGTGAGGCTGAGACAGAGTAAGCCTAGTTCAGCCGCAATGCTGGGGGGTTGAAAATCGATGATTTAACCAATAAGGTCGAGGAGTCTTATGCAAGTTCTCGATCGTGTGATATCTTTACAGCATTCAGCACCCTTGAAGTGCTTTCATCACTCATATTTCATGCATTGTGCTTTTTAGACTAATATGGACCTGGCGTTACGCCCAATCTCTGGATTGAAACCGACAGCACTCCATACTACAAGCGTGCCACTAATTTGTCGTGGTTTTTATATACTCACATCAGGTGGTCGGTGGCGATCTGTGTCTTAGCTTTTACTCGGTGAGCTTGCCTAGTCTATTTTTAAGAAACCAATTAATATGTGTGCGCACTCTAGGGCAGCCAGCTAAGACACGATCTCAACTCAGTCATCGGCAATGGTAAAAACTGGTCCCTCCCATTCCTCTGGGTACCGATGCTACGATACGTGTCGGGACCGATCCTGGCTATCATATTCAGCTTGGCCTACCCCAGCTTCGAGGAAGTCAAGAACGATCCTCTATACATCCTTGGTTTCATTGTGGCGCATTTGTTACTTGTCTGGTGTGTGATTGGTTTTGTCTTTCCCAGGTGGTTCAACGTATTTATTGTCCCTGAGCGTCGTGATGACTGGAAGCAGCCGTATGCTCCCAATGTCCTTCGAGGGACAACTGAGGGTGAGGACGCGACCAAAGCGGAGACGGGTATGTCCAGTGGAGATGCCAGGATGTCAAACAAAGGTGTCAAGGTGTAATCTAAGTGAAGTGTATTTTTCCATTGGTGTGATGATTGGGTTTTGAACTATACCTATAGAGCTTAGTATAAACAGTCTTATGGTTCCAATCGGTTGTCGCAGCGTAAAGGAAGTGTTACTTGCAGCTGAGACTTATGGCTGAGAGCTTAATCCAGCCGAGAGAACCTAGTCGCAGCGTAAAGGATAGTTTAACCCGCAAGTTCTTGTGCTAGTCAAATTTTTATTACCATCGACTGGGATTCTGCCCTTGGTAGCCATCAAGGTTGCTGCTCCGAAACTTGGAGACAAAGCCGTTATCGTCACCGTACCCCCTGTCCCCAGCACTTCTCAAACGAATCGGAGTAGTCCGCAAAACTGATAAGCGGCCGAGTTCGGGAATATCCTTACCTATTTGAGCTACCCATCTCAACGGCCTATCTCTTATCTCAAGACGACGCAGGGCATGCATTGCGCTAAACAATAAGCTTGTTTATTCTTTCAACTCTAATTAACGTTCATCCAGAGAAATAGTATAAATGCAGTTAAGCCGTTGCTTGGCAGTGAGTCAGTCACGATAGCATCGCGAGGCATTTCTTTGCAGTATTACCAAGCATGGTCGGTAAGAATTATACCGACAGGGAGTCGGGTTTCAATTCATGGATCCGGGTCCTAAGACAAGAATGGCAGCTGTGAAGCCATTTAACTATGGCCATGTCCCCGTAACATTGGTGGTTACCGCCATTTGGTAAATCCCCCTCTTTCTACGTTCAAGATGAGAAGTTCTGCTTTTCTATGGCCGCTAGCGAGTAGCCTGGGCTCACTTGCCGAGGCAGTACCCCTCAACTCCCCTGCTGTCAAGTTCATATCTCCCTCAAAAGTCAGCCCCGGCAGCGCACAAAATGTTGTTGTGGAATATAGCGGCGATGTCGACGGGCACTTGACTTTGAGTTATGGCGCATGCGGTGATGAGGCAGCTGTCTCGGAGTCTATGCATCATATCGGGTCGACGCATGTTGGACAGCATCCTCTGGCGAAGCGCCATCTCGATCACCAGGACAAGCGGCCAACGCGATTTGTCTGGCTGACATCCGACGATATCTCTGGTGGTTGTCTCAGTGCTTTCTTGGACGGGGAACTTGTCGGCCAGTCTGAGAAACTCGACGTCGTCAAGCGTTTTGCACGTCGAAGCGCGAAGAAGAAATCGTTTGCAGATGTTGCCGGTGACGACAGTCTGTGGTTCGATGGCGTTGCATACCTCAAACAGAAGCAGCCTGATGATGTTTTTGTTGCCGCTACAAAGAACAAGACGTTTGGTATTTTGGGCGGTGGCATGTCTGGCCTTTTATCCTCGGTAAGTGATGCGCCCTCACCCCGAATACGAAGCTAACGGTTCATCCCCAAGCTCATTCTTGACTCTGTCGGAATCCATAACTGGAAGATTCTCGAGTCTTCTGAACGAATTGGTGGTCGCGTTAGAACCGTTTACTTGAATGGTACCGCACCAGAAGACGGCCAATACCATGAGCTTGGGCCCATGAGGTTTCCGTATGAGCTCACAGACTCAGAGACAAACGAGACCTTCCCTTTCATGGATCAACGAATGATATTCCAACTAGCCGACGTTCTCAACGGAATGAACGCAGGCAACAAGTCACTCCAAGTTGAGTTCTGGGACTGGATCCAAAGTTCTCCGAATACGCCTGTCGACACACCTTTCCGACGTCCAGATGGCTCATGGCCTACCAAGGCTGAAGTGGCGAGTGACCCAGCATTCAAAAACCCGGCTGTGTACCATAATGCGACAGCCGCTGAGGAAGCTATCGAGGCTTTGGATGACTTCAAAGGCCTTACTCCCGAGCGCATTCGTATGTCTGCGACCAATATCTTCAAAGCGTATAAGCAAGCCAAAGAGGATGGGGCATTCGATTACTCTGAGGTCTCTTACCTTCGAGATGTGATCAAGACAGACCTCAACACAACAGATGAACTCACGCCCTCACATATTTACTGGCCTATGTGGGAATACGAAACCATTTACTTCCTCGCTAGTAAATGGGTCACCATCAGAGGTGGGCTGAGCCGATTACCTGCTGCATTTGAGCCGCACATCAAAGACAGAGTTCAGTACAACGCCAAAGTCAACGGTCTGCACTACAACGACAACAAAACTCTATCTGTGTCTTGGAAGCCCACTGGCTCCGAACCCTTCAGCACGCCGAACAATGTAGACAACTTTGACTATGTTCTCAACAGCGTACCGCTCAACTTGATGAAGTTTTGGAAGATGCCGCGATACTCGAGTCTTCTCAAGCGCGCAATCGATAGGACCTTGTTTGCCAACGCTTGCAAGGTTGCTGTTCAGTTCAAGACGCGCTTCTGGGAACATCTTGATCGCCCTATCTTTGGCGGCTGTACTCGTATCACCAGCCCTCAGCTAGGCCAGGTCTGTTATCCTTCATGGCATATCAACTCAACGGGCCCTGGAACGATGATGGCATCTTATCTCTCCGACTACGAAGCAACAGTCGCGTGCGCCATGTCCGAGGAGGAACATCTAGCCTACATAAAAAATGCCCTTATCGAACTCCACGGCGATGTAGTAGAAGAAAACTGGGTGGGTACATACAAACGTCATTGTTGGGAAAAGGATGAGCATCATGCTGGTGCTTTTACGATGCAGATCTTTGCGCAGCAGCATTTATATCTCCCTGCATTTTACCAGACGGAGTTCAATACTGTTTTCATTGGAGAGGCAGCCACTTTTACGCATACTTGGATTTTCAGTGCGCTTGAGAGTGCGGTTAGAGGCAGTGTTCAGCTGTTGTTGGACTTGGGACTCGTTGATGAGGCGAAGCAGGTTACGCAGACATGGATGGCTCGCTGGATAGATGTCTAGGTAGCAGAGAAACGATAATCATTATGCCTCAGCTATCTGCTAATAAATATCCCTCATACGCCATTAAGATCCTGCCTTATGTTTGTTTGCTAATCTCGAGCGAGTCTTATCTTGTAGATCGACACCGAAGCTCCACCAGGACCCTGCTGGATGATGAAAGTCTCCGAACAGCCAATGGGCTATTTGACCGAATTTTGGTCCGGCCACTGCATCCTGCAGCATTAGGCGCTCACACAACGCGTAAGTTTCCGATGATCTGCACAAACTGACCGTGATGCAATGGCCTAGCTGTTGGCGAGTTTGCACAGATGCAATACACAGTTATGTCTCAGGTAAACAGTCACGAACATCAAACGGTGGTAATTTCTATAAGATATGTATTCATGCTAGACTACTAGAGTCATGGGAGTATCTAAAAGGTCATAGCTACAATCGTAGCTTCTATAGATGCGTCAAATCATGATAATAAGCAAAAGATTTGGTTCCAGCAAGCTAGAACAGAATGTCGAATGCCAGTTCGACCTTAGACAGCAGAGTCGGTCATGACTCCGTTCTCGCGCTCTGACTCGGAGTGAGACACCTTGATATCATCGTCACTACCGAAGCCATACTCACGAGCCTTCTCATGAACCTCGTGATCCTCCATAGGAGGAAGCTCCTTAGCGGCAGTGACGTAGCTCTTCTTCTCAGTGTAGCCCTTGGCGAAGATCAGATCAATCTCCTCGAGAGAGCGACCAGACGTCTCGGGGTAAAAGAAGTAAATGATGGGGAAGAAGATAGCGTTCATGGCAGCGAAGAAAGCGTAGGTTCCCCAGCCGTTGGTGCCGGTGCCATGAATCATGACGGGGGTGATCATGACGATGAAGAAGTTCCAGAGCCAGTTGGAGACGGTGGAGGTGGCGTTAGCCTTCGCGCGGGTCTTGAGAGGGTTGATCTCAGCGGGGTAGAGCCAAGGGAGGGGCAGCCAAGTGGCACCGAAGAAGGCGATGTAAGTGAAGAGACCGACGGCAGCACCCTTGGAAGCAGAGGCAGTACCGGGGATGAGAGCGCCGAAGGAGAGGATCATGGACAAGCACTGGCCGACGGTTCCAATGAGGAAAAGCTTGCGGCGACCGACGCGCTCAACGGCGAACCAAGAGGTTGTAGCGAAGATGGAGTAGATGATCATGTTGACACCGCCGAGGAGGAGAGCCAGGTTGTGATCGGTACCGATGGACTTCTGGAAGAGAATGGGAAAGTAGTAGATGACAGCATTGCAACCGGAGAGCTGCTGCATCATCTGAGAAGATGCACCAAGAATGAGACGTCGGAAGTGCTGGGTCTTGCCGCCAGTGAAGAGAGCAGAGAAGGGAGTCTTGCCGCCCTTGTGTCCAGCAGCAGCGATGGCCTTCTCAATGGTGGCCATCTGAGTGGTAACATCGTGGGAGTCACGAGGCTGGCCGTTTAGACCTGCTAGAATCGTTGATGCTTCTTCGCGACGACCATGGGTGAGGAGCCAGCGAGGCGACTCGGGAAGCTTCATCATCATAACGAGGACAATGGAAGCGAAGACGACCTGGAAAGCGATAGGGAATCGCCAGACGAAGGGAGCGGGACCATAGGTACAGCCATAGTCGATCCAGTAGGCTATCAACGTTCCGATGGCGACGTTGCCGCCCTCAATGCAGATGAGTTTGCCTCGGTTGTGAGACTCACTGCACTCGGCCTGGTAGGTAGGGATAGTCGATGTGTTGACTGAGACGTTAGCATCAATGCGCTCAATTCTGAGAATGGTGAGGTAACTTACTTCCGTTTCCAATACCGGTGATGCATCGTCCAATGATGAATTGCGCCGTAGCACCACCGCTAGGAGGAACAGCAGCGATTTGGATGATGACACCAATAATCATAACAATAGCACCGAGGAAGATGGACTTGCGACGACCGAGACGGTCACCGAAGTTGAGGATGAAGAGAGCACCGAGGAAACAACCGACAGCGTAGATAGAGACGACGAAGCCTTCGTATGTCTCATCAAGAACCTGGGGGAAATCGTCTGTGAAAGCGGGAGCTGAGATGATACCGGACATGACACCTTGATCTACATGAAACACAGTCGTTAGTGATTGCTCAAACGCACAGATACCTGGGGATACATACCATAACCGAAGAGAAGAAAGTCTGTGGTAGCGACTATAGTAATGAGTCTTTGAAGACCTTTACCGGTCTTGCCCCAGTAGTGCGGCACACCATGCTCGTTGTCGACGTGAACCATGATGACTGATTTCTTAAGACCAGCTCTTTGATGTTTGGATAACAGTTCAGACTCGATTCAAGTCCGGGAGATTCACAATCCTTTATAAGGACAATCAGCAACACCAGCGCCAAGTAAACTCTGGAGTCTACGTGGATCACTTCACGAAAAGGAAACCCACAGTTCCCCAATGTTTTTTTCAGTTCATTGTCACAGCATACAGTGGAGACGAATTAAGAATGCAACTTGATAAGCCGAGAATGACTCGGGCCCAAAAACTTGGCACGGTGCAGAAACTTGGAGTACGATGAGGAGAAATTCTGGTCCCTTGAACCGATAACCTTAGATAAACCACATGTGAAGGGGTCGCCTCCAACCGAAAGAGATTTTTAGACAGTAGCTAATCATCGTGAATAACGTCACTTGGCGGGAGCTACGCTAAGTCGGCGGCCCCGCTGACGTAAAAAGGGAAAGGAAACACTGGGTCTACTAACAGAAAAGAGTGAGAGTTATCGGCGGTGGTAGATAGATAGAGGATAATGTTGACTTGAAAAATTTTAAATATGGGTAAAATGACGTTGGCGGGATAGATACGTCATAGGCGTTGGTGATCTTCACAATTTCCTAAAAGAGACAAGGACCCTTGGATCAAGATCCATCCCTCGGCTCTTTATCCCTGTACGTGTGTGTGCCATTACATGACTAGATCAATCCCTCATACGAGTTGGAGAAATGACGATTTTTAATGTGACGCTTCTTACACCGCATTAATATGTTTTGAGGAAAGATTGTTTCTGTTGACAGATAGAGTTGGCCATCACTAACGGATCGTCAAGATGTGATCGGCACGTCGACAGAAGCAACATAACCGAAATGAGCACGGAGTCAGATCTTGCGGAGTATCGTCTCAAAACTCCAGAAAAACAACCCCGAGAATAACCATAAGCATACATACTCCATACGGAGTAAGATCATATCACCCACCGCAAAAGTCCCCCCTTTTCTCCAAGTTTTGTGCCGTCGTGATTTCTCAACCCGCGCCGAGAATAATTGGGGAATAGTGCCGAGGTGTGTGGGGTTTTAGTGGGTAAGGCTCCGGATAAGATTTCTGCGCTAAATGTTCTCGCGGCAACGTCATAAAATTTGGTTGGGCGGCTATTCCGTCACTCGTGGCGAAAATGGTATCGGGTAGGTCGCGGATTATTGTTGTTCAAGATGTAGAATCGCCTTGTGAGGCTATCGCCACTGCCTATCTCGAAGGAAAGAAAACTTCTAGAAGATTTTTAAGTTTTACTGATTCTCTATGGCTTAAATTTGTGAAAGTGCCGTGCCGATCGTTGAATCTGTAAGAGTTCACAGTGTATCTGCAAGGAGCTGAATCTGAGACTGTGCATGTCACAAAAGATTCTAGGAACGAATTACAACACAGCAAAAGACCCAAATACCGCTCAAAGTACAGATTAGAGTGAAATTAACTCAACAATAAGCACGCTGATCTCATGTCTCATCCCAGCAATGCCCAGAGCGATTGTCATCACGGGTTTTCTACAGGACCCTCATCGGTTGTACAAATTGGGTCTTCCGTGGATATCTTGGCCTTTCTGATCTTCACTTCTCCCCAGTATTTTTTGTGATGAAAAGTGGTCAGCAAAGGACATATTACCGTTGCTGTATAAGCATTATTACTTGGCGTGGTTATGCGTGCGGGATGATTGTCGTAGTGAGGAGTCAAAGCGGATGTTACAATGGAATTTCCCCGTAACTTGGCAAGCGAAGGATGGAGAATTACCTGATCACTACGAGGGAGTTGATTCGGGCATAGGGTAGTTCTCGCGACGCGCACAACGCGTCATGTTGTGGTGCGTCCGAATCAAGCTAGCGGCTGCCAGGATCAATGCATCGCAATCCTGACATCTCAGGAATCACTGCACATCCCAAGATAAGCTTAACAGATAAACCCTTGATACCCTGTTTGATATGTTGGCTTATGCGCGGTTATCGAGCTTTAAAGAGGGCTTTGTTCTGCTGATCTTTCTCTTCTCAAGATCAACGCGTTGTATTCCCCTATATGGGGATTCCCCTCGCTCACGGGTACTCATAAGAGCTTACAATTGGACCGGAGCATGTGAGAGGACTATTGCTGTGGCTTGAAGCAGAAGCAGGCAGCCTCTAGTACTTGCTACACTGCAAGGTACTAAGATTATCAAGGGCAAAATTGCAATGTCAATACGATGAAAAACACCCTCAATGTAGTCCTATGCTATAACAGAAAGCTTAAAGCATTGTATCCATCTAAAGCTCTCCAGCAACTGTTACACGCTGAACATCCTTGCTCTTAGAAATCTTTCCTCCAGCATTGATACACATCATATCCACACTATCACGCTCCTCGCCCCCCTTCCCACCAGAGATCTTGGAGAAAACCCAGACTCTTCCGCCTTCGCCGCCGGCATCAACCTCAGCAATCATATCGACAATCTCCATGTTGAACTTCGGCATGAACTGCTTTGCCTTGGCCCAGCCGCCGAGGAAGGCGTCGATTCCGTTTGCAGATGGGTAGCTGTCGTGCGTGACTGATATGTCGTTGGTGGTGAGGCTTCGCGCCCGTTCGAAACCAAGGGTGACTTGTTTAGGGTCATTGAGGGAGCGTAGGAAGTCTCTGGCGATCTGCTTCAAGGCATTGCATGTTGTAGGAGATGCCATTTTTGTATTTAGAGGGGAAACTCGTTGTGTGGTTTTAGAATGGAAAGATAATGCTTGTTGCTTGATATTCTAATCTTTTTTGGAAATGCCTGAGTTTATATAAGCTGTGAACAAGGTATCAAGATATTCATTAAATTGTAGACTATCGGCGTTTGTGATAACTCCGCTTCTTGACAATGACTTGGAAGCAATTCACGACTTGCATCGGGCATTCGCGATTCTGGATTTAACGGACATACGATGAGAATTGAAACCGGCGCGGCTGTCTTATTGACCTCCTCGAGCCGGTTTACCGAATTTTGATGCTATTCAAAGCGAAAACTAGTACGACCGTAAGACCGAGCCGAGTTCAGCAAAGCACTTAAGCTCAGCTGTAGTACATTTTTATCCACTCTTTGGGACCAGGCTAGAGCAACCGACACGCTAAGCTGCATTGCTGTCAAGTTCATTGCGCACCGGCCATTGCTCGGAGAAGGCATATTTCTTAATCCGAGCTACACAAACGCGGACTTTTGAACTGGCGATACTGTGCCAACGTGTAAGGTTGTTCAGCTCTAATTAAAAATGATATATATAAGTCAGGAGAAATATAATATCAAGGAAATAAACTATCTTTGGCCTTTGCCTTGCAGCCTCATTGAATCACTTCATCAATCAAACAACACTAGCAACATGGATGAATGGATCCTTGGAGAGAAATTCAACACAGTCTATCCACATCATGGATCTATTCAGTCTTTGTGGGAAAAGAAGTGGAAGTCTTGTGTAAGTTCTGCTGCCCAAACCCAAGTTGATGGACCTGCAAATACTAACGACTAGTTTGTCTGACTCTCAAGTGTGAGAAATCGATTTATCCTTTTCATGACGGCGCCTATGAGGACTTTTCCCCAATATTCAATTCCTTAATACAGGTACATCAATCTCAGACATTGTCCAAGGCAAGACTAAGAAAGAATACAGCGTGGTGTTAAGGACTGCTATAGCGAGAGCTACACCGAGGCTTTCCTCTCAACCGCTGAGAATCTGTCCTCTGAGGCTGAACTGGCTGAGAAGAGAGGTGACAGCGAAACTGCCGTTCGTCTTGGTTTTAGAAGTGCCTGCGTCTTTCGTATTTCCCGTTTCCCTCACCTGGGACCGCAAGATGCTGGGCTCAAGAGACATGCGTTTGAGCGACAAAAAGAGATATACCTACGAACAGGTGCACTTATGAAATGTCCTATTGACGCGAAATTCATTCAATTTTCGCATAGACTGGATCAGGAAGGGTTAGAAATCCCCGTCCTCCAACGACTGCCCCTCGGACATGGTGATAGACCGCACCCTGTCATCCTGATCATGACAGGCCTGGATGGATATCTTACGGATAACACTGCTCTCACTGATCGTCTGATACAGAGAGGCTGGGCCGTCGTGCTCTGCGAAATTCCAGGAACAGCTGACTGCCCCACTGATCCCAAGGACGTTTCATCGCCTGATCGTTTGTGGTCTTCTGTCATTGAATGGATAAAGGAACAAGCTTGTTTCGACCCAGACAGGATAGTTGCTTGGGGACTCAGCGCTGGAGGGTTCTATGCTGCCCGAATTGCGTTTACTCACGCGGGGCAGCTTCTCGGGGCTGTTGCTCAGGGAGCTGGCACCCATTACTTTCTGAGCCCGGAATGGCTCTCTCGTGCTGATGGACATGAATATCCATGCAGGTAAGGATATCACCCGATATTCAGTTACTAGGAGATATCTAATGTCCTTAAAATAGTGTCACTGAAGCTCTTGCCTCAAAGTATGGCTTTGATAGCGTCGAAGAATTGATAAGCCAGGGCCAGGAGAAGTTCTCACTTGTCCTCTCCGGCATTACGAAATTGCCTTCTTGCCGACTTCTCTTGATAAATGTATGTGACGATGATCCGTTTTGTATCTCATTCGAGGTATTAAAAATATTCCGATTTGATGCTAACTGAATTAGGGCGAGGATGATGGGCTTTGCCCAATTGAAGATTCAATGGAACTGGCAGATCAAGTATCTGGAAGAGAGTTGATGTATGTGTGATGAGGGCTTCAATTCGACATTGCTAATCTCCGCCCAGAATTGTCAAGAACCGTATGCACATGGGAAACCCGGATGCTCAGCCGCAGGTCATCAAGTGGCTAACAGAATTGCTGGACTAGCTGACATTATTAAAAGGCTCATTAGTGGAGTTTGGTGGTACTAATATTAGTGTTTGTTTAATTCTTAATTTAATGAGAAGTGGGATATTGAGAAATAAACAGTTGGCTGAAAGCTGATCAATGGTTGCAAAAGCCAAGAATTAGACGTTGATCTGTGCTGGAAAATCAACATCTTGAACCCAGCAGAAGGTCCACCATGTTTCTATTCAGTGTTGACTCAATTAATCCACCAACGCCAAGAGCAAGCCAGGAAAGATATCCCCGCCCGACAAAAGGTCCTGTCCTCAAACCGCGTGTTTGTGCAACAGAGCATTGGCTCTCTTGGCTCTGTCGGGCCAAGACTTGTTCCGTCCCTCCTGACCCACAATCCTTCAGTTCCCGATGTTGGTCTGGTTGCTTATCTTTCTTGGCTCGCTTGGCTGGGAGTTTTGAAAGTGGTAAGCCGACGTTGGAGAAGCTCCGCAATAAGACCCCGCGAAAGGCGACAAAGTTTATTCTTGATGCAGGAGCTATGAAGATCAGTGAATATGCAGGGAACTGACCTTCCGACGAGAGGTCTCTCAGTCTTGGCGATGCAAGTTGGCGTTAGGAGTAGATCCTGGCGGTGCAGTATCAAACAGGCCCGAAAACAACTCACCTGGCGTAAGGGGAGAAGGAATCACCCCGACGTGGTGGAGAGACACGGAAATCAATCTTGACGACAACCTCGTCGAGAAATCGAAGGTTCCATCAATGGACACCATTCTCCTGCGATGATCACCTGACTCTCGACTCTAAATATAAGGTACAGCGCACAATATTTGCTTTGAAACAGCTTTGTTTAATGAACTAGAGCAAGCAACGCCACCAGAGGAGACTGACACAGTGTCTAGTTCGTCTCTACCTGCGTCCTGTCACCCCAATGGTTTGTATGCCAATATCTTCTCTTATAGGACCTGCCATCAATCCCTCTTCGCAGTCCACACCACAGCTCGGCGCAAGCTTTCCATGAACCACTTATCTTTATACGATTCGTCAAAATGGCCCAGAGCAGTGTAGTATATTCTCCCCTTTCCGACGCTCTGAGTCCACGACAACGGAAAGCCGGCCGATTCAGCGCTCTCCTCTTTGTCACCCTGCACTGAAAGCAAGATTGTGCGGCCTTCGATGCGGGGATGAGATCTGAAAGTATAAACCTCATCAAACCACGGAAATTGCCCCGCTGGAAGTGACTCTGTCTTGACAGGACAGGCATGAGCCTCTTCTGGTGCAGAGTCCGGACCGGGAAGAGATTCATATCCGTTGATGTAATGATCGGGGGTTTCGACGGCAAGGGTCGTCCACTGTGGCGGCGGGTGACCATTGAACACCTCGCCTAAGATCTTGGTATACCTGGCGTTTGTCTTTAGGCCGGATGTAGCAGCATGAATGCCTACAACGCCACCGCCATTCTCGACGAAATTCAACAACGAGGTTACTTCGTCTTCAGTTAGATAATCGCCGGTGTTGTGTCCGAGGGCAACGACATCATAGCCCGAAAGAGAGAGCAGTTCTGCTGAATCTTCAGTTGCGCTTACGGAGAATGGCAGTGAGTTGAAGGCTGAAATCAAAGCGGGAATGCAGTCATGACGATAGCCGCAAGTTTTGGTAAGGAGTAGTACTTTGATCGAGTTCGGTGCTGTCGATGCCATTTTTCTTAACAGTTACTATAAATTTGACAATAATTCCAAGAGCTTTGAGGTAAGATACCCCATACAATCATGGGCTCTCAGGTCTATCGACTTATTTAAAGGAACTTCATTTGGCCATCGGTGAATGATGCTGACGGACGAATGAGATGATGCAATTGTGGAGTGAGTCATGCGCCGAGGCGCTGTGATTGGCGGAAGAATTACAGGTCCGTATCTCTAGGGTGCTGATGCTGTCAGCATTCTCAAGTGATATCGCTCATTGGGATGATATACGAAGAATGAGGATCTCATTTCCAAATTGAGGGGTAGTAGTATTAGGATTCATCTATACATGACCTATGAAGTCCAGCGAGAAACGAAAGGGATGCATTTATTACAAATAAGTTTGACCTCAATGGTAAGTATCGGTCCCAGACCGCAGATTCACCGTCACGCCGTTACGAGCAACAGTACATCAATCTCAAGTCAGGAAGTCGTAGAGTAAAATAAATCATCTATTCCAAAATCACCAAAGTCTATATGCTATGTCTAAACGCGAACCAATTCTAATCTTAGTGCCTCCGATCAAGTTTCTATATGTATTTATAGGCGGCTAGTGAATGGGTTGGCCCTGGTAGGAGCTTGACCAAAGATCTCAGGATGATCAGCCTTGATCATATCAGCACCCTAGGAAAATGTCAGTGAAGTCACCAGGAACGGAAGGAAAAAGATCTCACCTTCTCTCCAATCATGTAAACAGAGTTCTGGATGCGGCAGTCAGGAATGACTGGGATGACGGAGGCATCAGCAATGCGGAGGTTCTTGATGCCGTGAACACGGAGGCGAGAGTCAACAACACCCTGCTGGATGTTCTTGGAGAGACGTGCAGTACCGCAGGGGTCTGTAAGTCATGTTAGTTCGGTTTCTCCATATGAGGATACATTCCACTTACGGAAACCAGTCTGACTGCGGTCCAGGACAGCCCTCTTCATCTCATCATCAGACTCAAGGGGCATTCTCCAAGGATACTCGCCTGTGACAATATCTTTGAAGCCCTTGCCAGTGGTGAGAACATCATAGGTCCAGCGGACACCCTCACGCATAGCAAGGATATCTAGATCATTGCCAAAGAAGTTGAGATTGATGTTGGGCTGGACAAGAGGATTGTTGCTGTTGAGCGTGACTTGACCTTCAGAGAGTGGGCGTAAGAGGTCGACGATGACGGTCATGTAGTTGCCCTTCTCAGGAACGGGGTAGTGCCACTGGAAAGCAGTGCTGAACATGCCAACGAAGTCGAGCTCGAAGTGAGGTTGGCCCTTGGGACCGAAGGGGTCGAGGCCGCCGTTTGCAGCCTTGGCTTCACGGTAGGATTGGTGCTGCTCGAGGCGCTCATCAATACGAGGAAAACCGACGAGTTCGAGGAGACCAGAGCTGACAGGGCCGGTCTTGTCGCGCTTGTACTGAGCGACAGCAGCGCTGTTGGCGGCACCGTCTCGAAGGATGTAGTCCTCCAGACCGAAGCCATCCTTGACTTGGAGAACGAAAGGAACAATAGGGTGGTCAAGAAGATGCTGACCAACGTGAGGAGATTCGAGCTTGACGTTGATACCGTTCCTGTGGAGTTCCTGGGCGGGACCAACGCCAGAAAGCATGAGAAGCTTGGGGGTTTCGAAAACACCCTGAGACAGAATGACTTCCTTGCTGGCGAAGACGCTGAGCTCTCCCTTGGTGTCAGGGTTGACAACAGTGACACCAAGACAAGTGTTGGTGCGAGGATCAATGATCAGCTCCTTGGACTGGACGCCATAGAGGATATTGACATTGGGCTTATTCTTGAGATACAAGAAACTTCCCTGTCGCTGACCCCCATGGATAGTATCAACACAATGCGTAAGACCCCTCATTTCACCATCGTAAATATTCTCCGTCAAGACTTCACCCTTTGAGACCCACGCTTCAGTCAAAGCATCACGCCAAGGCTGCATCTCAGGAACAAGATCAGCATGCGCAATCTGAATAGGCCCCCCCGTGCCAATCTTCCCCAGCTCAGCGGGATAAAGCCCCTCCTCATCATGATAAGTCGCACACTTGCGAAGATACTCCACACAACCGTCCCAGTTCCAATCCTCGCCGCCAAAAGCCTCCCAGTCGTCGAAAGTGGGCTTCGAGCCGGGGATCCAGGTGAAGTAGTTGGCGCAGGACGAACCGCCGAGGACTTTTCCGCGGGTGTTGGGCTTTTCGATGCGCTCGTAGTCATCGCGCTTGATCATGGTGGACTTGTAGGCCCAGTCGTGCTTGCTGCCGCGCAGGTTGAAGGCCTTGGAGGGCGTGGTGATTTCGGGGATTTGGTGCGGGTTGGGGATGCCGGCTTCGATGATGAGGATGCGGACGTGGGGGTTTTCGGCGAGACGGCCAGCTACAGTGTTTCCTGCTGTGCCGCCGCCGACGATGATGAAGTCGTACTCATTTCCGTTCGCGACGAATGCCATTTTGCTGACTTTGATGTGTTGAAGTAGATGTGTTGAAGGTGTTGGAACAGTAAAGGAGATGAGATGAGTCTACTGAAGATGTAGAGGAGTTTGTAGTAGTTGAGATGCTTGTGATGAAGTCTGAGTGATTGCGGGATTGCAAAACACCAAAACCCATCGTGAGCCGTGATATTTATATATCTCATCTTGTAATGTCGTCACTGGCCAACTTCTCCATGTTCAAGATGCACATCCCCGACATACGCGTCTCACGGCATCGAAATGCCGACATTTCTGCTGTAACATTGATGTTTGCTTCTATGCGGATCCCTCGGTGTTCAACCAGTGACGTATTCCCCATACGAAAACTCGAGCACTTTCGAGGCACAGTCAAGCCTCATGTGCAAAAACTCGCAAATCCCGCACAAAACCCGTGTGACAAAGAATCTGACAAAGATGCCGAGTCAGCTCCGGTATCTGTTTCTAGAACAGCTTCGCTCGGGGTCCAGTTTTAGCGGCTCTTCGGCAGGCGGTGCACTAGCCGCAAGCAGTAATACTACCGGGAACACCGAGTCCACTCTCTAGATTGCGGCTTAGAAAAGTAACTGCTGTGATTGGGCTTGCATGGGGATTGTTCGCGATAACCTCTATCTTATCGAAATGTTGGAACAGAGGCCCGCAGAGATGAGGTCCATTTCTTATCTGTCGGGGCGGGCTCGGCATTGACAATGCCGTAATGAGAAGTGCAAAATTTGTCTTAAGGCTGGGGAATTCCCTCGTTTCGTTCTCGTCACTGAAATTATTGTTCTTCTTCATTACGTTTAATTTCACCCTTTCAAAATGTCTAATCCTGTGTATACTTTGACCGAGGGTATGCCTGAGACTCGGATATCTACTGGCACAGCTAACTAGTGTAGGTCAGCCTGTTCGCGACCCCTCCGTGAGCACTACCCTTCCCGTCTTTGGCGGCGGCGGTCTCACAACTCTTGGTGATACTCTTCTCCTCGAGACTCTGGCCCATTTCAGCCGAGAGCGCATTCCTGAGCGGTAAGTCTCCCATTCAATCTCACTTTCGTTTTCAGCGTCCACAAGAACTCAGCTAATAAACATCGCAGAGTCGTTCACGCCAAAGCTGCTGGTGCCTGGGGAGAATTCGAAGTCACAAACCCCGAGATCGCTCAATTGACTTGCGCCAAGTTCCTCGACACCGCTGGCAAGAAGACCCAAGTTCTCTTCCGTCTCAGTACCACTGGTGGTGAGAAGGGCAGCGCTGATACTGTTCGCGATGTCCGAGGTTTCTCTGTCAAGTTCTTCACTGAGGAAGGAAACTACGATATTGTCGGGAACCATGTTGTAAGTGTCGATCCTGTGATTGATGGTGAATCTTTTGTTGACCACCTTAGCCTGTCTTCTTCGTTCGCGACCCAATGCGATTCCCTTCATTGAACCGAAGCCACAAGCGACATCCCGCCACCAACCGACCTGATGCTACCATGGTGAGTTGCCCGAAGTGGCTATTATGACTACATGATCTAACAGCTTTAGTTCTGGGACTTTCACGTCAACCAACCCGAGAGTGTTCACACCCTGATGCATCTCTTTGGCAGCCGCGGTCTCCCCGACTCTATCCGCCGCGTCACCGGCTTCGGCGTTCACACATTCAAGCTCATCGACAGCTCTGGCCGTCCCCGATACTGCAAATTCCATTTCCGTCCCGAGACTGGTCACACCAGCTTTGCCTCTGCCGAAGAGGCTGAGAAGAAGGCTGGCGCTAATGCCGACTACCATACTGAGGATCTCTGGGATGCTATTGCTCGTGGAGAGTATCCTATCTGGAAGTTGTATGTTCAGATCATGGAGCCTGAGAGGGCTGAGACCTTTGGTCGGGCTTTGTTCGACATTACCAAGATTTGGTCTCACAAGGAGTTTCCTTTGATTGAGGTTGGAAAGATGACCTTGAACAAGAACGTAAGTTTATCACTGGAAGACAAGGGTGACCCAAGTGCTGACGAATCATAGCCTGAGAACTACTTCGCCGAGATTGAGCAAGCTGCCTTCTCACCATCGAATTTGGTCCCTGGTATCGCCATGACCCCCGATCCTATGCTCCAGGCTCGCATGTTCGCCTACCCCGACGCCCAGAGATACCGCCTCGGCTCCAACTACGCCCAACTCCCTCCTAACCGCCCCATTGCACCCGTATACGCCCCCTTCGTCCGCGACGGTATTACCACCACCAAGAACTACGGCGGTGATCCCAACTACGTTCGAAGCACTCTCAGCCCCGGCGTCACCACCCAATCCATCACTCAGATCACACACCACGAGCGCATCGCCGCTAACGCACTGCTGGGTCTGAACGAGATCCCCGTTGACGATGAGGACTTTGTCCAGCCTCGCGATCTGTGGAGGAGGGTCTTTGATGATGCTGAGAAGGAGAAGTTTGTTGGCAATGTTGTTGGAAGCTTGGCTGGCACACCTACTCCTTTGCGAGAGGCTGTCGTTGCTATGTTTAGCAAGGTTGATGCTGAGATTGGTCAGCGAATGATGGCCAAGATCAAGGAAGACGCTACTCACCTTTAGATGTTGAGCAGGAAGAATTTACGATGTGGATTTAATGAGATAGAATAGCGATAGACATATAGAATGCCTAGAATAGACCTCTTCGTTTTCAAAAGCTCATACCGTCATTCAGCGTGAGATGCGACAGTTCGATTGTGGCTTGAGCACCATTATGTTACCGCATATCTTTTGAAAGAGTCATTGCAAGCCAAGGAAGGGTTGCCACTAATTCCCTGAGATCTGGAAGCCTCTGAGGTAATAACAGTCAGATGATGTCAGTGGTAATACTTGGCATAATGCTGACTGACGATCACCACCATACATCTATATAGGAACGCCACTGGATATTGAGTTTGTTATAGTCCACTTGTGAAATTATTTGCTAAGTTTGCTGCACAAAGAACTTCTATCAATATGACATCAATACACCCCGATATCGACTTCAAAGTCCGGAAAGCACTCGAAGGCACCAAGTTTGAGGTTTTAAAACTCGACAAGATCACGGGTGGATCTGTTAATTGGATCTACAAGGCACAGCTTGTGAAGTCTCTGGATAATGGGGAGAAGGAGGCTCTAGTCAAACATGGAGAGACTTACATGGCGTCTAAGCCCGAGTTTGCGCTCCCTCCACTCCGTTGTGTTATTGAGACAGAGACTCTCAAGATCTTATCAAGCATCTCATCATCCGACAATGTACCGAAAAAAACAAATAATTTTGTTGTACGAACACCAGAACTATACCATCTTGACCAAGCCAGCTCGACTCAGGTATTGGAGTTCATGTCTGATGGCATTCATCTAAAGGACTACGCCATTCAAAACTATGGCTCTCCTACGCCAGATTCATTCAAGCCCCAGTGCCAGGAACTCGGAAAAGCAGTTGGTAGATGGCTACGGGACTTCGTCACATGGAGTGCTCAACAAGTTAAACACCGAGACCTCGTAGCCCAGAACGAGTTTGGCCAAGCTGTGAGGCACATGGTGAACTACGCATGGCTTCAAGAGCGGATTAAAGAATATCCAAGCATACTGAAAGATGCGAAAGATATTCTCTTTCAAGTAGAGCAGATGGCCGCAGCAGAAAAGGATGACATAGATAAACTTCAGATAATCCACGGAGACTTTTGGACCGGAAAGCAAGTTCATTATCCTTTCATATGACTTAAAAGCTGACTTTGACAGTGTTGTTCTACCCAATGTTGACATAGAAGAAGGGAAAGAGATTCCAGTATTCGTCGTGGACTGGGAAATGACGCAACTAGGTCTGCCCAGTGTAGACTTTGGGCAAATGATCGCCGAAATGTACGCGTTGTGGCTATACAAGTCCGTCGACGCAGGACTATGGATGATGAAAGGATTTATCGAAGGATACGGAGATATCAGCGAAGACTTTGCTTTTCGGATCGCTATACACGTTGGAACACATCTTGTTTGCGTGACTACTGACTTCCCAGCCTGGGGCCGAGAGAACTACGAGAGGGTTGTTAAAGTTGGAAGAGATATTATTGTCCATGCTTGGAAAAAGGACCGCGAGTGGTTTGAAACGGGAGAGTTGGCATCTTTATTCAGGTCTGAAAATTAGAGGCTGTATCTCCAACAGCTACACAAGATTGCCGGTAATGCTATTGATATTAATGAGTTTTACTACAACAAAATGGTCTGGTATGACGCTGCTCGCTTAGTAGAGATGGTCAAAGCATCCTTGCCAATAAGTTCTATCGAATAATAGCCCGAGACCTAAGTGCCTAGTAAGGCCCAAGCTCAAGAAGCCTGAGCCCGGAAAAGGTGATCTCAGTTGGAGGCGGACAAGATTGGCGCGGGAGTGAGAAGTGACAATGAATAGCGTGTCGAGGGCAGAAGATCTGTGCTTGTCGGGCAATTAATTGACTTATTCCAAATCAGACGATTATGATATTAGCTAAAATTGCTAATACGAGGTCAACGACTGGTGAAAAAGGGAACACCCTAGGCACAACGGGCGTGAGGCAAAATAATAGAGCCGAGAGGATTTAGACTTTTGAAGCGGCAAATTATGGATTACGAGCCGTTGCTACCGTTATATGAAGTTGCAAGCATATACCCAGCAAGTTGGGACGGCTCACGTGCGCATTGACCTTCAGAGATTAGACGTCTGTTACTCCTTTGCAAGTAAAAATTATGAACATGAATCAGTACCCGCTAATCAACTGTTACCTTTTGCCATGTGGCCGAGAGCCTACCATCACAACGTAAGGCTTAATTGCTATCAAAGGCCCAGGGCTGAGTTGTTCCGGGAAGCGACAGCGGCCAAACAAACACAAGTATTTGGTATAGATGTCGATCTCCAACTCACTTGGAAGTCGTTCTGCAGCGTTTGTCGGAACCCGGCTAGATAAATTATTAGGTCGGAGGCTTTCTTATACTCGGGTCGTATCGGCATGCTTTTCTACAGCTGATAGCCCCTGAGTGCCGAAGCTAAAACCTCGCCTTACCTGACTACGTGGTGCAACCTGTAAACTCTATTAAATCCCCGGTGAACTATAGACAGGGTACTCGGCATACGGGCTACAACATGTAATTCTTATCCTATAAATAAGGGTACCAAGTTCTTATCAAAAATGGATCATCTCAAACACAAATACAATCTGCAAAAACCTCTCACAAAGTCCAACCGAGAACAACAATGTTGGGGATCAAGTCCATTCTCCTTTCTTGCCTCCTTTTCGGAGCAGTTCAAGCGTAAGTAAACACCCGGAAATTTAAGGAGAGCTAACTAATATGCTGCGAATGATAAGAATCACTGCTCAACAGAAGCCCACTGATCCGAAAGACCACAAGCCAACGAATCACCTACACCTGGCAAAGCGTTCGGTGACAGACCATGATAAGCTTACTGATCACCCGCATCTTGCAAGACGTACGATCGATGAGCCTAGCAAACCGACTATTCACCCATAACTGGTTAAGCGGGTCGATCCATGAGCGCTTTAACGAATCTTTCGCTTAACAAGGGGTAGATATTTCTTACAGTGAAGTTGGGAATAACAAAAGTACTAGGCTTATTTAAGGGTGTAGGGACAAGGGGAGGAAAGAAGAGTCGGAATCTTGATCCTAAATAATAGAAAAAACTTGGGCAACTTAGTACAGGCTTAGAATACCTGTGCTAGTTAAGGGAATATTTTAATAAGTTGATTTAATACCTTATAATATTCTCTCACTCCTGTAAAGGGTGTAAGCTTTATAGTTAGGCAAAAGGGTGTACCTGTGATTAGTCTAGTGAAAGATACCGTCACAGAGTGGCTGTGAAACAGTGGATAGCCTGTGTCACTCTGCCGAGTGTTACCGTTCGACGTTGTACTTTTAAAACAGTCTCTTGTACAGGACAGCAGCTTGGCAACTTTGAACTCACATAGTCAGACTTAATAAATAATGAACTATTACAATCTGATTATGTATCAAATCTAATAAATAAAAGAAACTCTAGAGGTAGAAACCCAATCAACGCCTTGACACCAAGTGACCCTCACCCGAACCCATGACCAAATTCTGAGACGCAAGGAAATAAGAAAATCCAGCCTTCTTTGCCTTACCAAACCAGTCTAAGATAGAAATATTAGGAAGTTTGTTCAAACTATCGTCAGCGCGCACAACGCCTGCGAAATCCTCCACGAAAGCGCGTTGATGTGCTTCATGTTGCAAAATGTTGTATCCTTCACCCCCAGCACTCGAGCTCAAGACAGCGTTTTGGATAACCTTGACAATGTCACCGGTAGGAAGCACATCTACTGAGCCGGCGACCCCCTCAAAGGATGGTCGGACGCCAAGGGACTTGACGATGCTGAAGAGTTCGTCGACGATCGAGGCTTGATCCGTCTTCGTTTGCGCCTTACTGCTCACAGTGGGACGGTGAGCGTAGACGGGAAGGCCGATTGAACCAGCAGCGTTTCGCAGGAATGTCTCTGAAGCCCACTTTGTAGCCACGTAACCATCGCTACCATCAGTAGGTGGTGTAACACCATCTCCATCATAAATCTCGACAGCTCCAGATGACAAAAAGTGCAATGGTATCGAGCGGCCAGAAGAAGCGGCGAATCTGACCAACTCTTTCACGGAGTCCACGTTATCTGGTTTGAGAACCTCGTATCTGTCCCAGAAAGACCGATTAGCTGCAGAGTGAATGATCACATCTGTTTCCTCAGCAAGACGAGAGTATGTCGATGCAGAAAGACCTAGGCCTGGTTTCGACAGGTCGCTTTCAATAACTCTGACTTTGCTGCTTGAGCTGGTACTCAGCTTCTCGTTGTTCACTGACCGCACCAGGCAGTGGACTCGTGTAACTCGGGGGTCCTCGACGAGTGCTGGTACGAGATTACGACCAAGGTAGCCTGCTGAACCAGTAAGGAGGACCGTGATGTCGGTAATCTTGTTCACAGGACGCAACGCCACAGCACCTTGAAGGCCACTTGGCAGCGCAGTCTCCTGGTCCCAATCAATGACACCGACAGATCCACAGCTCTCAAGAACAACAGCCATTGCACCGAGCGTGCTAGCTCCCATGAGCGCAACTAGCTTTGGCGCTGTCTTGAAAGTTTGTCTCAGCAACGCCTGCAGCTTCACCAGCAGAATAGAATTGCCTCCAATGAGGAAGAAGTCAGACTCGGGAGAAAGAGAACCCGGATCAAGAGGCAAGACTCGACGCCAGAGCTCACTCAGTCTTTGTTCGGCAACAGTCAGAGTTCCAGAGTCGTGGGAGGCAGAGATCTGAACCGGCATTTCTTGAATGGCCTTTCTGTCGGCCTTGAGATGAGCTGTGCGTGGGATGTCGGCAAGGATCTGGAAGACGGAAGGGCGCATGTAGGGAGGAAGAGGAAGAGTTTGACGAAGAGTTTTTATGATACTCTCTCGATTTTGCTCTGGGAATTCGGGAGCAAAGACAACATGAGCTGCTAGATAGCGGCCTTCCTCAGTACCTCGTAAAGTAACTACTGCATGAGAGAGTGTACCAGCGGAGTGACTGATGATAGTCTTCTCTACTTCATCCAACTCGACACGGAAACCTCGAAGCTTGATCATGTTGCTGCCTTCGAGACGCCCGTCGCAGAACAGCAGACCATCATGGCATAAACGACCACGATCTCCACTGCGGTACACCTTTCCACTGGTCCCGAAGAAGGCATCTGGCAGGAACTTGTCTTTGGTGGCGTCAGGCATGTTGAGATAGCCAGAGACGATGCATGGGCCACCGAGGACAATCTCGCCCTGCACACCAAGAGGAACAGGTCGCATCTTCTCATCGACGATGCAGACCGAGAAGCCAGGCATGGGGTAACCTGCGGGAAGGGGGTCTGGAAGATCGGGGTCTGTGTACTGGAGGTCGATACGATGAGAGAGGATCGTCGTCTCAGCTGGCCCATAGCCATTGAAGATGTGAAGATTCTTCAGGCTCAACGTTCCAAACTCGCGGGCTAGTTTGTGGCTCATTGCCTCACCGCCAGAGAAGGCGTACTTCCAAGAAGTGCATTGTCGTAGAGTGCTGGTACTGTATCGCAACCACAGATCATACTCTGAAGGCGTAGCAGTAGTATATGTAACACCTTCTTTCACCATGATCTTGCTGATCTCATCGGGGTCCCCTCTCTTGCTTGCTGGCACGATGTAAAGACATCCGCCGTTCGCCAACGCAGCCACGGTCTGATCAAGTGAGAAGTCGAAACTGAAGGGACTCTGCTGAAGTACCACGAGGCTTTCATCAGGCTTGGAGAAGGTCTTGCTCGAGACTTCGGCGTAGGACATGAGATTGGTATGCGTCATCATGAGACCCTTGGGCTCACCAGTAGAACCACTAGTAAACAGAATGACAGCGAGAGATCCAACCTTTGTTCGATTAGGCTCCTTGAAATCCTGATCAACCACCTTGGAAAGCTGAAGTTGGGTGATGTACTTGGCACCAATGAGCTCAACCTTATCGTCAGTCGTGTGATCCATGATGATGAGCGAAGGCCGAGAGGCTTTGACGATGCTCGTCAAGCGAGGAATGGAGTTGCGAAGATCGAGAGGAACGTAGACTGCTCCAGCTTTGAAGATGGCGAGAATTGAGCAGATCCAGTCGGAGGAGGGTTCTTGGAAGACTCCGACTACTGTGCCTTGCGTGGTTCCTGCATCGATGAGTGCTTGAGCGATGGAGTTGACCCGATTGCCCATCTGTTCGTATGTGAGCACGGTGCCGTTGCCGTCCTTGAGAGCGACTTTGGTAGAGTTGGCCTGGATGGTCTGGTCGATATGATGACTGATGGTTGACTGCCACTTGGGTTGGAATTCGGGTGCTAATAAGATAGTCAGTATCTGCTACCTGTTATTGTAGAGTTTGGAGGTGGAAATGATTTACCTTTTCCCGCATCTAATGCGACCTGGATATCATCCTTCGACCAGGGTGGCACAGTATCAGCAGCTTTGTTTGCCCCTTGGACCATGTACTCCAACACACTCAAGTACGAGCGGAGCAGAAGCGCAGTGTGCTCCTCCGAGTAAAGTTGCTTCTGAAGTCTCAGACCCAAAAGAGTATCAGTGGTGATATTCTCGTTAATCTCCAAAGCAATATCATATCCCGTGCCAGCATTGTGCCACTTCTCCCCATGGAGCTTGCAGCCTCCCCACGACGACCGTTCCTGAACAACCTGTCTATAGTCCATGAAGACCTGGAAGATAGGCGTGTACTTGTCAGATCTCGGAACGTTCAGCTCACGAAGAAGAACGTCGAAGGGCAGCTGGGAGTGTTGAAGTGCTCCGTATGCTGTGTCGCGAGCAGTCTGGATGATTGAGCTGAGTTGAGTACCGCGCCTCTTTCGTCTGAAGCGTAGAGGGAGGAGGTTCAGAAAGAAGCCGAGACTGCCCATGAACTTCTTATCGCCACGGTTGGCATCGGCGATACCGATGAAGACTTCCTCCATGTTGGGGAGGAGTGTGAAGAGAAGAAGTTCCAAGGCCGCCAAGTAGACATGGAATGAAGTCGAGCGATTGACGCGGGCGAGTTGTCGAACCTTGGTAGCTAGTTCTGGATCGATACTCATCTTGGCCTCATGCTGAGAATAATCATTGGCGAACTGTCTCGCAGGCGTAAGAGCGAAGGGGAAAAGCTGAATTGGCGAGAACTCTTTGGGAAAGCTTCGTCGATAGTACTCAATGGACTTGGTGAGATCGCCGTTCGCATACATCTCTCGTTGCTGAAGTGCAAAGGAGCGATACTGTGACTCGACTGGAAGAGAAGGGAGAGAGTGTTTTGTGTAAGCAACTTCGAGGTCCTTGAAGAACACACTGAAGCTGTATCCGTCGATGTAAATGTGATGCATACCCAACAAAAGAAAATGAACATTATCCGATAACGACAGTAAAGTGATCTTGACTCCTTCACCACTACTCAAATCCCACTCCTCATCATGAAGCTTCTTCAACTCCATCTCAGCATCTCCCTCATCAGCAACCTTCTTCGTCGTCAACTTTAGATCAGCCGGGTTAATACCCTGCAAAGGTGTCCTCTCATCACCATCGTCGCCCCAAAAGAATCTCGTCCTCAAAACCTCATGACGTTCCGCAACGAGATTCACAGCCTTCTCCAGAGCCTGCACGCGGATCTGGCCCGTGAGCTTCAACATAACGGCCATGTTAAACGCCCTCTTGTCGACGAGGTAATCGTTTAGAAACCAGAAGCCTGCTTGACCGTAGGACATGATGCTGGACAGCTCGTTAGGAAAGGTCTTTAGGGGAGTGGAGTTGTCCGTACTGTCTTCCGCTTTAGCAGGTTCTTGAATTTCCATTGATGTGAGGGGCGTGTCGATTGGCGAACGGGAGGAGTCTGAGCCCGTCTGCTGCTTGCTATCGTCACTTGTGCCGTGGGAGCTCTCGGGTGGAGTGACGCGGGTCGTTTGGAGGGTGGGCTTGGGGGGCTGAGTGGTTGGGGCGCTGCCTGCTTCGAGGGATGATACGTCGAGGATGGATTCGGAGATGAGATTGAGGGACTCTTCGATGAGGTCGGGAACGGACATTCCACCGAGGATCTTGAGGACGGGAATGTCAACGTCAAGTTCCTTAATGAACCAGGAGCGGATCTCGACGGCCATCAAAGAGTCAACACCTTGTTCGACAAGGGTGACCTTCTCGTTGATGATCTCATCTGGGCCAACAGCCAAAACACGTCGGAGCCGAACAATGAAGGAATCTTATACTGTGAGTCATCATCCATAGACTTGGTGAAGAAAACATACCTTTAATGATCGCCACGGCGTCAGCTCTGGTCTTGACATCAGCCAACTGCACTCTCACGGGCACAGTAGATGTCTTTCCAGCATAGGCTTGCGTGTCCAAATGCTCCATAAGGAAGTGCCCAAACTTGACATCTTTCAAGTACTGATCACCAGCCTGAGCATCCTCATAGATAGGTGTAACACCCGTGACAAGCTCACAAACCTCATCGCACTCAGGTCTTCCAAGAACAATAGCCTCGGCAAACAGCTTCTGAAGATCCTGCTCCGACATGGGCCTGTAGCCCATCTTGATAAAAGTATCCTCACTCAGATCCTCAGCCCTTTCGACGTAGCCGAGACCGATGATGGAGCTGATGTCAATGGAAGAAGCGGCGACGCCACGCTTCTTGCGCTGTGCTGCGAGGGCGTTCATGAACATGTTACCAGCAATGTAGTTGCTCTGACCGCTGTTGCCCATAACGGCAGTGGTGGAGGAGAAGAAGATGAAGAAGTCGAGAGGTGTGTCGTAGAACATCTCGTCGAGGAGCTGGGAGCCTAGGACCTTGGGTTTCAGAACCTCCATGAAGTCTTCATAGGACATCTTGTCGAAGAGCGCGTCTCGAAGGACCATGGCGCCGTTGACGACACCTGCGATAGGAGGAAGGGTCTGCTTGACGTTGTCGACACATGCGTGAAGTGAATCGCGATCGGTGACGTCCCTAGACATGTCAGTATTATTACTATGATGGTTTGAGGCTTACTTACATCGGCAGAACCTTAACTGTAGCGCCCATAGCAGCCGTTTCGTCAAGGAAGTGTTGAGATACGTTGGGGCGACGACTGGTAAGCACAATGCTTCGAGCTCCTTGCTTGACCATCCACTTGCAAAGCGACTGACCAAGTTCACCAGATAGACCAACGAGAAGGAAGGTCTTATCGTCCTGGAAGATCCTTCCATCGTCGATAGGCTGAACAGATGCCTTGACGGAAGATTCAGTGCAGTCGATAACAGCGAAGCGGATTTCAGCTGCGGTGACACCAGATATGTCCTTCACGGAGATGAGGCTTGCGTCAATAGCTGTGCTTGAGAGTGACTTGGCTTCATAAAAGGCTCGGTTGAACACAATCGAGACATCTTCCTTGGAGACGGATCGACGAATCTCCTTGCCTAATTCGAAGAGTCGCTCGGAACTGATGGTCTCGCAGTGTCGAGGGAGGCATGCAGAAATGACGCGACTAGTATCTTTCGCATTGACGTCCTGCGATAGGCTGATGAACTTGGTAGCTGACCTGGGAATAAGCGCTTTGATGACACGCTCAGGCAAGTGGCTGTCGATATACTTCCAGCCCTTGATGTTGGCCTTGTCAGAAGTAGTAAAGAAGACAGTGGCAGAAGACTCCTTAGCGAGGCCTTCCAAGGCAGAAGCAAGATGAGAGGGAGCATCGTGGACGACGATAGTCTCCTCGGCAGGCACATGCTTGAGGATACTAGAGGCAATGAGGAAAGCCGAGACGTTGGCTAGTGTATCAACTGCATCAAGCTCTCCGAGGGGAATGCACCAATCCGCTGGGATAGAAACAGGGGACTCCGCGATGTGAGTGACAGCGAGAACTCGCTCGCTAGAAGCTGTGTCGATACCAACGCAAGCCAATAAGCTAACGCCAGGAGTAACATTGACAGTAGCAGGGGAGAAATGTGTCACACGAATGGTCTTCATCTTGGCGGAGAAGGGCAGTTCCTCAGGAATGTGAAGAGGAGAAGCATGCTGCACCTCCCACTTACCCTCGCTCTCAGAAAACACGACCCTGTCAACCTCAAGGTTTCCATCCTTGGTGACATTGCGACGATCGGCGTTGTATCGTGCGTTTCCAGAGTCATAGGGATACAGTCGTGGAATGATGCTAGTGTCATCTTCAATGTAGATCTCAGGCTCCAAAGACCAGAGCAGCTCCTCTGATCGAAGCTCCTTGGACCACTTATCCAATAGCTCCAGTCTCAAAAGATGGTCTGCGATGAGCTCGGGAGTACGGTCGGTCATTGCCTTGATGTCGAGGGCTTGAAGGGTGATGTTGGGATACTCGAAGCGCATGCAGCGACCGACTCCAGTGGTCATGTAAGAGTGAGGGCTCTCAGCTCTGGCACCCGAAGTAACCCAGAGGATGCTTCCACCCTGCTTCCACAAGGTCCTCAGAGCTTCGAACTTGGCAGATGTCATGTTGGCAAACACTGGCTCGTCGAGTTCAGTGAGAGAAAGAACAGTGCAAGAGTCTGTAAGGCCGCTGGTGTTGAGCTCCTCGATAGAGTTGAACCGGGCGATGTTGGTGTACTTGGGCCTGAGGCGTCGAGAGATCTGCTCGCACATCCTATGAACCTTGAGGGTCTCTCCGCCAACGATGGCTAGCTCTGTAGCCTTGGTCTCGGGGAGATCAGAGAGATGGTTCAAGGGCGATCGCAGGATCTCAACTCGCTCGTCAAGAGCCTGGGCACAGAAGACATGACCGGGAAGGATCTTGTGAACAGGTGGCGTGGTAGTATCAATACCACCAAATCCACACTTCCAAAGCAAAGAATCCCACTGCGGCAGTGTAAGGGTAGGACCCCATCGTCGACCTTGCTCTACACCAAGCCACCAGCCAGGAAGACCGCCCATAGGTAGTCCAACACGTAGACAGTCGTTGTTAACAGTCTCAAGAATGATGAGGAAACCGCCGGGCTTGAGGAAACTCCTGACATGCTTCATCATCTCCTCTAGCTCCGAAGTGGCGTGAAGGACGTTTGAGGCGAGGATGAGATCGTATGTTCCTTCGGTGAAGCCTTGAGAGCCAGGGCTCATGTTCATGTCGAAGGTCTTGAAGATCATTCGGTCGGCGAAATCTTTGAAGCGTTCTTGGGCTGTGTCGAAGAAACCGCCCGAGACGTCGGTGTAGGTGTATGTTGAGAAGGCTGAGCCGAGACGGGGGAGGATCTCTCGGGTAACACCTCCGGTTCCGGCACCTGAGTCATGTTAGTATAAGAACACACTGTGTATGCAAGGGCTGTTCATACCAATTTCGAGAATGTTCATGCGAGGGTATCGGTGTGCGATCTGAGCCGTCATGTGCGCGATGTACTTGTTCACAAGGTCAAGACCAAAGCCTTCCTCGTAAACATCGTCAAGCATATTATCCTTTGTCATATACTCGAGGATGTTGCCTCGGTCGCGAATGACCTGAGGGAGATTCTCGCCGACTGATTCCGAAAGGCGAACATCTACAGCTTCATGACGCCTGTCGATTGATTAGTCATGCCTCTCTGACCTAAAGGGACCCTAAGATTATCCTGAGACCATCGTTATACTTACTTCTCGATGAGCTTTTTAATCTCTTCATGGGTATCCTTCTGAGCGCTCGAAGGGACGTGAGGATTGGACCCGTTGTTGGTCTGAGAAACGACATGTGCTGCCCAGTCCAAAAGATATCGGTAGTGGGGAAGTGTATTCGCCTTCTCCTCGGGAGTAATAGTCTCCACCAGTCGACGAAGGTAGTAGAAGGCAATGCGCTCAGAATCGAGAGCTATCCTATAATCTTCATCCTTAAAAACATACTCGGCAGCCGTGAGTTCACCATCAGGGTTAGCAAGTTTATAGTCAAAGCGAGAGAACAAAACGGCATCGTTCTCAGGAGTAGCGGGCGAAAAAGGAACAATCTCCATGCCTTCGATCTGAAGGAAGGTATCGCCAGTCTCCTGGGAGAGCAAGTCCAGTTCAACGACGATCTTGGAGGCCTTCGTCTCATCGATAGCGACGGATTGGTACTGGAAGCCCTTCTGCTTTCCGATACCGGCGGAGGTGAAGTAGGGGTTGATGACGATGGAGCGGAAGCTTGTAGGCAGGTGAAGAGCCCACATGCGCTGATCACCTGGACAGCAGAGCGCGACGAAGGTGGTCTGAAGAGCAGTATCGAGCATACCAGGGTGAACGAGCAGTTGATCTTCCCACTCTGAACCAGACTGGTCCTCCAGAGTACCGGTCGCATAGTTTGCCTTTCGGCGGATGCTGGTGGTGCCGTGGAAGGGCCAGGAGTAGTTGTATCCAAGACGACCGAGGAAGTCGTAGAATCTGTCAACTTCAACCTCACGAAGATTAAAGTCGTCGACTTTGATGCTGGGGAGTTCGTGGGGGGTTGGTGCAGAGAGTGAGGCCTTGATGTGAGCTGTTGCGTTGAGAACCATGCTCGTCGTGTGATTCTGAGGATGGCCCGAGTAGCATGAAAACTCAGCTTCAATCTCCTTCTCAGAGCGGTTAATGATTCGTAGATCGAACGTCGACTCGACACTCGCGTCGTCATCACTGAAAGCAAGGGCTCGACCGACGCGAAGATCCTCAATGGTAATAAGCCCAAGCTTCGAGTCTGCGACAATGTTGACAGCTTCAACAGCCATGGAGATATACCCAGTAGCGGGGAAGATAATCTGCCCCTGGATCTGATGGCCGTGCAGCCACGGGATCTCCTTGGGGTTCAGGACGTTGCGCCAATGGATCGTGTCTGACGTCTCGCGATCGTGGCAGCGTCTTCCTAGAATGGGATGGGGAGCTTCCTGCATGCTGTTGTACCAGCCAGATACCCTCGACATGGACATGAACTGCCTTGCGTGGTCGAAGGGATAGTTGGGGAGGTCATGGATGAAAGACGGGATGGTCTTGGAGTCGGATGCAACTTTCTCGAAGCGCTCAAATGTGACTGACCCTGCACCGAGTTGAGTCCAGATGAAGCCAAGACCGTTGGAGAATTGCTGGATGTCATCTTTGCCGCGACCAAGGACACCTGAGTAAGGAGGTCGATCGCCGATCATGTCTTCGAGGGTGTCGAGGCAGGGAGTCTTGAGAACTGGATGAGGACCAACTTCGATAACCAGATCATACGGGCCGCCTTCTTGCCAAGCGTTCTCTACAGCAGGAGAGAACAGAACAGCGCTGGTCATGTTATCGACCCAATACTGAGGAGTCAGTAGCTCAGTACTCATGACCTGGCCATCATGCACACTCGAGTACCACTTTGTCGCAGTGGGAGTAGCGCTCTCAATCTGACATCGTTCCATGGCATCGAGGTATGGCTTGGCACATGGTAGGACGTGAGCCGAGTGATAAGCTGTGTCGACCTTCAGTTGACGAGCAAACTTACCTTCGTCCTTGAAGGTCTCGATAGCTTCGGCAATAGCATCCTCGTCGCCGGAGAGAGTGATGCTGGAAGACGAGTTTCTGGCGGCGACTTGGATGCGGCTTTGGAAGGCATCGAGCTCACAGAACTCCGATGCGTCATCAAAGGTAGTTCCAACTGCCATCACTGGGGAGCCATGTTAGCGGGAATCTTGAGGAGGTTAGGTAGCTACTTACTGGCGCCCTTGCGACCATTGGGAGATTGAGCGAGCTTGGCGTAGAGACCCCGATAGTAGGCGACTCGGATGGCATCGCGTGCCGTAAGGAGACCAGCCGCATAAGCAGCTCCAATCTCACCTGGTTTTCTGTTAGTACTTGACACAAGAGTTGGAGATAGGTCCACGAACCAGAAGAATGACCAACAACACCGGAGAGCTCAACACCAGCCTGTCGAAGAAGATCAACTAAAACAACCTGGACGGCAGTGCACAAAGGCTGAGAGATAGCAGCCTCAGCGATCCTAGATGACTTGGAATCCGCAAGGATCATCTCCCGTAGAGTCCAAGAAGGTCGGTCATCCTTGGGAAGACTTGACAGCGCCTCGTCAAGCTCAGAAAGTCGCTGTGACGCGAATGCAGACTCTTCGATAAGTCTAGCACCCATTCGTGGCCATTGCGCTCCCTGACCTGTAAAGACACCCATGATCTTTGGCGACGTCTTGCTGACCTGGCGAACACCGACGGAACTGGCTTGCTCACCGTTCTCAATGGCGTCGAGCTGGGTGTAGGCGTCTTCTGTGGAGGAAGCTGTGATGGCGACGCGGTAGGCGAGGGTTGAGCGTCTTGTCTGGAGAGTATATGCGATGTCTTTCAGAGATATTTCGGGGTTGGACTTGAGATAGTCTGAGTAAGAGGACAGCAGAGCTCGCAGAGATGGTTCGGATGAAGCGGAAAATGTCAATGGGCTGAACAGTGGACCAGGGGCATTCTCAGTAGTGCTGGGCTCGTAGGCCTCGATGATGGCGTGAGCATTGGTACCACCAAAACCTGTAATACATTAGAAACAACACTGAGTGTTAAATGAAGGATGCTCACCAAAGCTGTTGATGCTAGCTCGTCGAGGTTGTCCCTGATACGTCTCAGGCCAAGCAATAGCCTTAGTCGGAACCTCCAAGTTATCATAAAACGGCTTGATCTTTGGATTCAAAACATCAAAGTGCATATTCGGCGGAATAGTCTTATTCTGAATCGCAAGCGCCGTCCCAATCAAACTCGCAAGCCCAGCTGTGCCCTCCGTATGGCCCAACACGGTCTTGATCGACCCAACATACAACTTATCATCCTTGACGTCCGAGTAGAACGCCCGGTAGATGGCTTCAGCTTCGCGGGGATCGCCAGCGGGTGTTCCTGTACCGTGGGCGTGGAAGAACTGAGGGCGGTCCTCGGGCTTGTTGATGTCGAGACCAGCGCGGGCGTACGTGCTGCGGATGAGGTCTGCTTGGGCTGTGGCGCTGGGCATGGTGAGACCTGGGGTGCGGCCGTCCTGGTTGACGCCTGTGGAGCGGATGATGCAGTCGATGTGGTCGTTGTCGCGGATCGCGGCGCTGAGAGGCTTGAGCACGACGGCGGCGATGCCTTCGCCTCGAGCGTAGCCGTTTACATCCTGATCCCACATTTTGGACCTACCTGTTGGGGACAGCATGGACAGCTTGCTCTCAGCGACATACATGCCTATTTGGTCAGTCATTCTGAACTTGAGTATCGACGGGTTGGGAAGTCATACCTGGGGTGAGAATGAGATTGGCTCCAGCTGCAATCGCAACTTCCGACTCTCCACTTCTCAGCGTCTGGATAGCCTGATGAACAGCGACCAAACTCGACGAACAAGCGGTATCAATCGTCATAGACGGGCCATGCCAGTCAAAGAAGTACGAAATACGATTCGACATGATACTCCTCGCCATGCCAGTGGCGCCATACTGCGGAAACACCTCCAAGTCACGCGTGAGAATACCGTTCCAATCATCACACATAACTCCAACGTAAACAGAGGTAGGCGAACCACGAAGCCCCTCAATAGTCTGACCAGAAGCACAGAGGCCCTGATACACAACCTCCATGAGCAGCCTCTGCTGGGGGTCGATGGCCTCAGCCTCACCAGGCTGGATATTGAAGAAGTTGTTATCAAAGCTAGCGGGATCTTCATTCAGGAAGTACGAGTGGCGTACGTTGGTGGTGCCGTGGTGCTTGGAGTCAGCGTGGTAGAAGGCATCGGCATTGTAGCGGTTGGAGGGGACTTTGGTCAACAAATCGCGGGGGGCTTTGAGGAGATCCCAGAGCTTGGAGGGGGAGGAGGAATCTCCTGGGAAGCGGCATGCGCTGCCGATGATGGCAATTGGCTCGTTGTCAGACATGATTGAAGGGATTGAAGGTGGTGAGAGACGATGGTGGTCTCTTTGTGCAATATTGAGATTGATCGAGCGATTGACCAGTTGAGTTTGAGCTTAGAGCTGGATAGAGCAAAGGGATGTTCCTTATATGAGAACCACAAAGATTCGCGATGCCGATGCCGGTGTTATTCGGTTCAACTGCCCAGCAATTAGACATTCAACCTCATGATGACACTATCTCGATTGATTGGTGGTACAACTATTCTAAGTCAAACATAATCGTTTAGTCGAGTAGCTGCAACGAATCCTTCTCGGACAATTTCGGTGGCGGAACAGCAGACTATTGTGCGATGTCAGCATCTCGACCAGACCGGACTTTTTCGGTTTGCTTGGGAAGCAACCGAACAAGTAGGAGTCTGACTACTGTTGCTTAGAAATCACCCCGGACGATCGGTGAAGTATACAGTCTCAAGAACCCGGTCTTTCATTACTCCCATGGTGGTTTGACCTTCATCCTTCACATCTGTCACCCTCATCTCACGCACGCCTATTCACAGTTCGCTTTTCTCTTTCCCAAAATGTCTGAGAAGCTTATGTCTCGTCTCAACATCGAGACCTCAATCTCCACAGAAGCAGTCTCCCCTTCACCATATATCCCTGGCTCAGGCAATGTTTTCCCCAAGTTTGTTGATGTAATCTCACAAACGGGTTGGGAGCTCTGGTACTTTGATGGTGTCTCCAAAGACGATCAGTCTGCTATCTCCGTCGGCATCAACAGAAGCGCCGAGGGTCTAAAGCATGGCGGCTTCAAAGTTCAGATCTTCACCGTCTGGCCCGATGGACATGCCTGGCACCGTGATCTGTACCTCCCAGAGTCAATCGTCACTTCTGAAGATGGGCATATCACTGGTCTGTGGGAAGATACAGCTGGTGGGGGGAAGGTCTCATTCTCTGTGACTAGAGACTATTCCTTGACTGTCTTGGCCTTTTCTGTGCCTGGCGTTGTCGATGGCACCATGCAGCTTGAGGCTCTACCTGGAGACTCGGGTCTCGACACCGATCCTCAGGTGGGACCACATGTACCCTACGTCCGTCCCATGGGGAGAGCTTCTGTAAAAGCAGAGCTGTCCCTGTTCTCCCAAGACAGTTCAACTTCTGAGCAGTTCATCCTCGGTCCATCTGCCAACGGCGGCATGGATCGCGTCTGGACACTGTACTCCTGGGCCCATTTCATGACAGAGTCATACTACCTCCGCGCCCAGGTCGGCCCCTACGCGATGCAGATAATGCGTATCTTTTCTGATCGCGAGAGCGGCTGCAAGCCATACACAATGGCAAGACTCTACCGCGACGACAAGCTCATCTGCGCAGCAAACCAGGTTCTCACCTACGAAGAACAGGACTTCTCGCAAGACTCTCTGATTCTCAGCAAGCGCTACGACGCATCCTCTGAGGATGTAGTCACGGGCGCGTATCGCGACAAGAACATTGGGTATGTAGTTGAGTTCGTTGCAAAGGGAACGGGCGGGCAGCGGTGGATGTTTCAGGTTGACCATGAGCGGATTTTCTGGAATTATCCTACGAGTGCGCCTGGGCCTGAGGGGACGGGTAATACTGGGTTTGTTGAGTCGGTTATTGGGGGTGCGGATGAGGAGGCGTTCATCGGGGTTGGAACGGGAGGGCAGTGTCAGTTGAGCTAGAGATTGAGATGGAGATTGAGTTGGCTATTTTTAGTGGAAATGACAGGGTTGAATGCACTGGGGATCACTTTAGCCGCTGTGATTTAGGCACTAAGCCTGTGTTGGTTGGATGTAGGGAGTCATTTAGCCGTGCTTAATTGACTTGGATGACTCGCGTTGCCTGGCCAAGCAAGTGGGGGTCTATCACAAGAGTGCTTAATCCAGGGTAGGACAATCAATCACGCTCAGAAGTCTTCGGCATTTGACCATTGTCTTAATAAACCCATACCCTCCTTATGAGTATATGCGCCTTTCCGTGAGTCCACTATAAATGATCTTATAATTTTTCTCTGCACTTCTATCCTTTACTTCTATCCCGCGCCGAAAAACAATGTTCCGAGCTATTGAGCGGAGCTTGTTGAGGACGCGACTAACAAAAGCCTAGATCACAGAAGATTACGTCAATCAGGCCGGATTGATCAGCTGTAAGGATCAAACAGGTGGTGGGATCATAGGTATTCTCCAAATCCAGAAACTCCGAAGTTGTTAAATATGTTAGCTAATGTTTCGTCGGACTTTTTCGGTAAGCCGTATACCGCAGGCCTCGCCGAACCGCTCCGGAGATCAAGTCGAGAAATCAGTTCAGTTGCCAGACATGACAAATACATTTCTTTTACATCCTCGTCAAGTTAAGTCAAGCAATCTTCACAGAAACACGTCTCTAAGCTTCATCATTCTGTCTCATCACCCAATTCATCACCATGGTTCAACGACTGCAAAGCGCCTTGGTCGGCACCCCAGAAGGGACCATTCGTCTCTCCAAGACAGAGCCAATCCCCGACATCACAGGTGATTCAGTCTTGATCAAGACAAAGGCTCTGTCAGTGAACCCTGTCGATACAAAGATGATTGGGCCATACGTCACGCCAGGCGCAGTCGCAGGCTTTGATTTTGCAGGTGTCGTAGAAAAAGTCGGCCCTGAAGCTACAAAGTGTGATATCCACGTTGGAGATCGGGTTTGTACTGCTGCCATGGGGATGAACCCTCTTGAACCTCATGTCGGTGCTTTTGCCGAGTACACGGCCTCTGTGGAGTGGATTCTGCTCAAGATTCCGCCTCATCTCAGCTTTGAGGAGGGTGCCTCTCTGGGCATTAGCTTCATGACTACTGGTCTGGCCTTATTCAAGAGTTTGGCTTTACCCGGCAATCCACTTGAACCGACCGCTGAGCCCATACCTGTCTTGGTATACGGCGGTTCATCAGCCACGGGCACTGCCGCAGTCCAGCTCGTCAAACTAGCAGGCTTTGAACCCATCGCAACATGCTCGCCCCGGAACTTTGATCTAGTCAAGTCATACGGCGCCAGTGCTGTCTTTGACTACCAAGACCCCAACTGCACCGCAGACATCAGAAAGCATACCAAGAACAAGATCAAGTATGCGCTAGACTGCATCTCCACCACGTCGAGCATGCAGTTTTGCTACCAGGCCATTGGTCGCGCTGGCGGTAAATACACTGCCCTGGAGCCTTACTCTGAAGCTGTAGCGCGAACGCGCAAGGTTGTCAAGCCAGACTGGATCATGGGGCCGCAGATGCTGGGTAAGGAGATTCGCTGGCCGGAACCTCATTGGAGACCTGCTAGTGCTGAGATGGGGGAATTCGGTGTTTACTGGACGGCTGTTCTGAGGAACTTGCTTGATAATGGTTTGATAAGACCTCATCCGATTGTTGTGAAGCAAGGAGGACTCCCCGAGGTCCTTCACGGTATTGAGGATATCAGGGAGAAGAGGATTTCTGGGAAGAAACTTGTATTTCAAATAGAGACTTGAATTACACAAGATAGCTCTAGTTTTATCATTACACCTTTATTTCTTGTCGTATCATTAGACGTCTACACTTTCCCCCAACATCATAAGCACTCGAGTCCTAGAACATAAAAAAGTCCAACCTCACGAGCATAGAGCTTCTCTGTCCCTTGACTCATGTTACAGCGAGGAGAGTCGAATCGGTGCGCCAATCGGGCTTTTTCGGTGATTTAGGTAGGGCTGTATGTATGTCAGACGTGGTTCGGAGGCCGAAAATCCAATGGATTTGGAGGGCGTGTTCTTGGCAGTGGCAACATCCGCCTTGGTGACGCAAGCCTACCCGTCATCAATTCTCCGAGAGTAGGGAACGGGTGTGGGTGTTGACAGACTAACGATGTGAGTGAGCCGGCAGTGACGATAAGCCTCCTGCGGCCATTCAGCCTTGGGACGTCAGATCTAGACAAGGCTGAGGTTTAGCATGAGGAGAGGATAATATAGACAGTTTCACAGAAGAAAAAAATAAGCTATCCTCTTGTTATCGAGTCGCTGTTAGGATGTCTGGGCCAGAACCACCTGTTCTGCATTCAGTTAAAACGGTTGGGTTGCAGTGGTTCATGTGAAGAGCATGAAATCCTTGATAAGTAGCTACTTGGATTATGATGAGAAGACAGCTTCTTGTTTATAGAAACACAAGAAAGGATATGGATACCGAATTGAGTAACTCTTTATATATGTCCTACCTAATGAAAAGGCTTGAATTGCATTTTTATTTGTATGGCAGCAGGATGGATATTGGTAACTAGAAGGTCATTCGTGCAGATCAGCATTGAGCAACATGTAAGTTACTTGCTGGTACATGTACAAGATCAACATATGCCCAAGGCTTTGGGTTTATGGATCGCGAGAGCGTACAATAAAGCAAAAAGTAATGTTGAGATGTTGAGGTGCTTTGACTGCACCATCAACGCGAGAGGGCTGAAACGTAGCAACTGCCAATGACTCACAATAATGAATTTCGTCAGCAGTCCCTAGTGAAATTGCGTGAATTCAGAGTCTGTAATATGCATACTGGATATCTACTCTATGAAAGCCCTTCTACAGTTACTGTATGATTCCCGATGTATTGTTAAAGATTCATCTTCTCCCTTATCAACGCCTTGAGCGATCTAACCTTGATCGACAATTCTCTCATCTCCTCACACTCCTCAGTATCAGCCATGATCACAGTCGACCGAAAGACAAAATGGACCATATAATCAGTCCAAAGCGAGGTCCTACCCAGCTCAGCACTAAAGTCCATCCCGTCAACATCACATGCCCTCTGCTTCACCACGCTGATCGAACGCGGAAGACCAACGGCGTCTTCCACGGACTGGAACGTATCAAGGAGAACCTGGACGGCCGTGCAAATCTTGGTGCATGTCTCGTCCGCGGAGGGCAGTTCTCCGAGCTGCAAGCCCCACCTATGAGAGGCCAGCGCTGTCTGGGAAGGGTACGGAGACGGGGCTTCGGGGAGGTGAGAGAGGTGGTTCTCGAAGTGGGCAAATACCAGGCTGTACAGCTTGATGAGGGATGTGTAGCAGCTTAGAACGAGCAGCATCGTCGGCATATCGACCGAAGGGGGCCTGGGGGAACCGTTCATCTTGATAGATGATAGCACTTCGGCGTAGTCGAGCATCTCTGCCGACGGGGTTGGAGAACTTCCGTTTCCTGACGAATGGTCGTCGGAGGAGACGGGGCTTTTGCCCCAGATATAGCTGAGGATGGAGCAGAAGTCCTGAGATAGGCTCAATACGCGGCCGATTGGGTAGTTTTGCAGCTGTTCTGTATCGGGGACATTGGACCACGGATACTCCTCCAGCGACTTTGAGGTCTCGTGGACCTTTGTCACAAGATTTGACAGTTGCACAATGGCATGTGGCGGAGTGCGCTCCGAAGACTCTGATATGTCCATTAAGTGCCCTGCCTCAGCCACAGACGGAGCAATGTGATCAAAAGCAGAAGGGTACTGCGCGTGATAAGTGTTTGTCGGGATACCAGACGGCGCAAGGTCCAGCATATTTAACCCTTGACTCATCCCCAGATCGGCCCAGAAATCACCATCACTCAGACTTGAACCGTCACCAGCCGTGCTGATGTCAATCGCAAGCGGCTCCTCACTTTCCTGGCACGCAAGCTCGTCGATCCACGGGGTCCAAGCCCCAGGCGAAGCTAGGTTCATCCCAGCAAGAGACGATGGGCAGACAGGCGGTGAACTCTTCTGTGGAGGCTCAGGCTCAGACTTGGGTTTGTCGGGCTTGCTCTTATTACTGGCGCTGCGCTTTGATTGGCTTCGCGGGCCAAACACACATGTCACTTGTGCTCTGATGCATCTCGTGCATTTATGGGGCCCTGAGCGTGAGTCCTCTGGGGAAACAGTGCATTTGAGCTTGTGAGAGCGACATCGGTCGCAGCTGGACCGGATAGATTGACTGTTCCGCATGGACATTGTGTGTGTGTGTTATGATATGTTATGTTATGCTTAACCAAAGTGTCGGGTAGCCGTGGAGAATATGTTGGGTGCTGTCAAAACTTGATGTTGCACGAAGCCCAAGCATGGGGACAAGCAGGAGAATAGTTGCAGTGCAAACGTCACTGGTACCAACCAGTGTAACAGCAGCACTTTTCTGGCCCGGCCATCAGGTATACGGGATCTCCCTATATAATTGTCCAGAAGAGCAGACCAGCAGAGGCACTTTTGCCTGTATGTCTCTCAATTAATCCTTGCCGTCGTGCTGAGAAACTTCCCAGAGCTTGACGATTTTCCGTCTTGAGAAGGATGCAAGGCAAGGTCTATGCATGCAGTCATGTTGCGAGGAGGTGGTCAGCATTCTAAAGACCTCAGGCCACTCACTATGACGGCAGAGCGAGGATGGGAATCCTGGCGGGGGGGAAAGGGTGCAGTAGCCGAGCGCTAGAGGGTTATGTTTACAAACATGCTTAATCTCAGTGCGACATAAGCCTTGTTTGCAGGCTGACAGGTTACAGTTGTTGGGCTGACATATCGGAATTGATAATTGCCGCCGAGTGGTTATGTAAAGATACAACGTTGGGCTGATATCATATTTGCAAAGCAGGATGAAACAATATGTACGTTGGTCCATTCAAAGTCTCATGTCGTCTATTCGTCTAATCGTAGGTGTTACTCAGACCTCTTGAGAAGTGAGATAATTGGTGCTAATGATCTACCTGTCACTACACCATCGGTTATGTCGTGTTCACTACAAACCAATCCAAAATGTGTCCTTTCTGATCCAAGGCAAAGGATTCCCTCGATTAATGTGTCTCGAAACGCTGAGAGCAAAAGTGTCGCTTAGACCCCTCCATAACCTTGTTTGCGGCGGAAGCTGCCCCGGTCCAATGGGATAATCCCACGGGTAATCCGGGTCCTAGCATCTGAGATGGCACTATGTGCCCTGTGTGAGCTCAGTATTATCCCGCAAATGCACGCCAAGAGGCTTACGGCAGCCGCAGTCTGTCGTCAAGGTTGTACCGCTCAGGCATTGCCAAGACAGCCAGTGACACGACACTGACTTGGGTCTAGGTCTTACGGGTACCTAGATATCTGCCGCCGCTAATGGAAAGCTGGCTTAGTTCCGTCCGCAAAAGCCGGAGCAGCTCGGTTCTCGAAAGATTCGCTTAGTAGAACTAGAAGCTCAACTCGGACACATGAATCATTTCGGCTCCGGAATCTCCTGTTGCTAGCTTCCAAGAACTGCGCCGCAGATAAGATGACCCGTTTTGATAGGCCCCTGTCCATCCGTTGGCTGTGCTCTACATGCAGGACGGTCTGTTCACTGTTCGTGACACTTCGGCAAATAACTCGTCACATCATGAACCTGTCCCCGCTTACTCTGCAACGCCAATCCTCTGTTCATCACTTCCGCTCTCGGTGAGCAATGCGTGGGGTGACAGGATACTTTTCCGCTGACAGCCCATGACCTTTTTCGTCATCGTCCGTTTCGGGACGGCCCGCATTCACGAGTTCGGCCAGACAAGGAATACAGGGGTTGAGTTTATTATTAATTTTCGTATATGACGAACCAGGCGTCTCCAAGCTGCCACTGCAACTCTTGGGTCGCAGTGATTGGCCTCGAAGGGGATGCCAGCACCTCAACAACCTGTGGAGTATTACGGTGATACCGCGGAAATACCTATTTCCAGCCAAATTACTCCTCGTGTCAGCGTCGTTCTAAATTATCTTTATCCACTTTCTCCCCCAATGCATGTCATTGCAAGTTCCATGGCCATGTCAGAGACCCCATTGCATCCACCGTCTCTACAAATCTAATTATTAAACCCTGAAAGTACATGGGATCCTCAAAGTTGACTTACCATCCATTGCTTGCCACTGATTACTCGGGGTAGCCATCGGCGCAGCCAGTAAATCGTCCGCAAACGTGGCCCAGTTCGGCATCATCGTGCCATCAAGCATTGGGAACTGTGAGCCGAGACCTGCTGGAATCTCTATCGGCCCACATGTCAGCTTCAACACTTCCTCTTCGTGAAAATACAATGGTGACTTACCTGATTGATAATCGTTGATGCTAGAAGAGGCATACCCCGAAGGAACGCCGAACGACATGGTCGAGTCGAACCCTGAATCTGTATCTGAGGTATTATTGACTCCGAGAACTACCTCCAATGCTTTGACAACCTTTCTCGCCTCTCTGGACGAATTGCTCGACTGCAACCAGATGTCGTAAGATCTTCTGAGGGAAGCCAGGATGGTTTCATCCATCGGCGCTGACTCAGAAACCTGCATGCCCTCGCGTTTCGTGTTCTGCAGGTAATAACACAGTATGCTAGTCGCAAGCAAAAAGTCGTGGTTGACTAATGACGAAACCCTCCACCTTTCTTGATAAAGCTGACAGAAGGGTTGTGTCTCTTCCTGCAGTATGTGTTGGTAGTCTAGAAGTTTGAGTGCCGACTCCAAGACGATGCGCTTGGAATCGGCGGAGTTTGCTGGGGGACCGAACATGAACTTTCGGTGGAGAACAATCTTTGCGCGGTAGAACAGGGTTTCTAGAACGACCTTTTGCATGATGTTCTGTGGAGAGTCCGTGATGCAGCGGGCAAAGGAATGCCACTTGAGACAATCCGGGATCGACTTGCGTGCTTCATCCAGCTTGTTGTCCATTCTCTCAACTTCAGTGAATGTGTACGGTCGGACATCAGCGGCAAAGTCCCAGATATATCCGACCGTCGTCATCAATCTTGCTTTGACAAGACGGTAGAGAATGGGCGTCAATTCTGTGTCTGGCCTGGACGGAGGCATCTCAACCGTCGTCTTGTCAAAGTCATTGTCTTGAAGATTAGATGGCTCTTGCGTATCAGTCTGCCACTGCTTGATCATTCTTGGCAGTCCCATCTGGGCAGAGAGTACGAGATCCATCTCAACAAGAGTCGCCCAGACCCTTCTCCGCATCTCCGCAGCAAAAGACGACATGCCCTTGAAGTGCTTCGGATCTCGATGATACCCCTAGTGACGCGTTAGTCAGGGAATGAACACTGGAGAGGGTACCCTGAGCTTACCATATGCAGGGCAATCTGAACCGTGTTCCCCGTCAGGATCCAAATGTCGATCTCCGCATCCGTGCTTGAAAACACCTCAGCGGCAATGTACAGCATAAGCGTCTCAAGAACATAAGGACCGCCTTTGGTGTAGTTGCCAAGAACAAGGCATTGGCCAATCCTCAGCCTGTACGCATCTGCCATCTTCTGGAGATCTCTCTCCATGGACAGAGCCGCGGGGGACTGCACGCCAGGGTCGAGGCGGAACTTTTCGAATTGGGTTGCCAAGCACATGATGGTAAACAAAAGGCCCAACCAGAGGGGCGACACTGCAGATGGGTCGTCCCAGAACTCCTCATACTAAGATAATAATGAGTTAGTCAGTCTGAACAAAGGAGATAGGATTATGCTTCCGTACCTCCTTGAGGAATTGTACGCTGTGCAGTACGGCTGGGCGCGGGGTGTCAGCATGGTGGTTGCACGATAAAGCTGTATGACAAGACTAACCGGGCGACATCTCAAATGAGTTAAAATAGCGTGAGACCAATCGGTCTACTACCGGGCGGGTAGGGATCGACGCCAGTATCTCGTCTTTGCTGGCGGGCTTGCGGCAGCCGTAGAACAACTGGGGGCCAGTCATCTCCGCGCCAGGCGACTCAACTCCCTGGACATCAGGATGCGACAACTCCTCTTCGTTATCGAAGTGATCTTTGAGCTCGGCAATCCCGTCGAGAACAGCAGCCCAGTGCGAACTCCCCACATAATTCGCGCCTCCGCCCGGAAACTGCATGCTACCGTAATCGGCGGGCGAAGTGACAGGCGTGTCAACGGGGGAACGGGTACTTCCGACGGGGGAACAAGGCGTTCCTCCTCCGTGCTGGCCGTGGTTGACGGAAGACTGCTGCATCAAATCAAACACAAGACTCTCGAGGTGGCGGATGCGGTCCTGTGTGGTGACACGAGGCTGGTGTGCCGCATCGCCGCCTGTCACTCTGTCAGAAGCGTACGAGCACGACAGGCCGAGCTCCCGTTGCACACAGCTGCTGCAGGGTCTTTGACGGTCACATCGTAGTCTTACAAACGGGACAAAGCGTCAGCACGTGGGGGGGCATCGCTTGCAATAGAGTTGCGTCAGAGCGGAGAGGGACGGAAAAGAGAGACGGCAAAGTGCATTGCATGGTTACGTACTTTCTCCTCCTACACAGGTTGCATGACAGCTGCGGCTTTTCGCGCGGTCTGCTCGAGGGTAGACGAGCTCTGCCCTGCGGTGTTTTCCCTGGTCCCCACTCCGTAATAGAGGTAGGACGCGATTCCTGGTCCGCCATGGATTCAGGGACAGAAATGATTGATAGAGAGGTAATTTCGGAGGCGAAATGTAAACAAACGGAGTGAGAATTGGCCGTGGAGTGTCGGAATAAACTAACTTTCACGTTGAGAAATAATGTGCTGACAGAGTGAGAATCTAACCCAGAAGGCATAAGCCAAGTTACGGTATTTGTCCTGCATCTGACGCACAATCCCTGTTAGTCCCCGGATCTGTTCATCATCCGCTCCGATCCTCCGCTCCGATCCTCCGTCCCCTCCCATGTCCGGCCCGATGCTCCAGCCCAGCCCTGCAGACATAACATCACTCAGCTTACTTGCTGTGTACCCCACACACATCACATTCCCCCATCCATATAACAAACCATCTCAAATGTTCATGAGAAGGTTTTTTTGTTTTGCAGATCCACTCTAGATAATCAAGTTTCACGTCGCATGCAGCATGCACGTATCAACTGTTGCGTTATCATCCCAGTAAGAAATATCACATTTTATAAGCGACAGATTGGTCCAAAGAGGAAATACTCCCCATTCTTTTCTTTTGTGTCGCAACAGCCATGTCGACAACGCCTCAGATGTCGCAATCAGGCTTTCAGGATGATCAGTTGGAGGCTGGTGTTCGGGAGGATGTTGGGAATGAGGCTCAAGAGAAGCCTTTGTCAACGACTGGGACAATGGTCGATGAGCCTCAGTCGAATCCCAATGTTGTTGACTGGGATGGACCAGAGGATCCCGAACATCCACTCAATTGGTCAAAGGCGCAGAAGAATTTACATGTTGGCATTGTGAGTCTGTTCACTCTTGCAGCGTAAGCACCTCACCATTCCCAACTACTTTAATGAACATGTCATTGACTGTCAATCAGAAACCTCGCTGCGACAATGTTTGCTCCAGGAGCAGCAGAATTAGCTGAGGAGTTCAACATCACCAACTCCACAGTCACAGCCATGACAGTCAGTCTCTACGTCCTGGGCTTCGCACTAGGCCCTCTTCTCCTTGCACCTCTCTCTGAATTATACGGGCGTCTGATCGTCTATTACTTTTGCAACTTGGTGTACATAGCCTTCACAATCGGCTGTGCTTTCAGCACTGACGTCGCCATGTTTCTCGTCTTTCGCATTATCGCTGGCTGCGCTGCCTCAGGCCCAATGAGTATTGGCGGAGGCACTGTCGCAGATCTGTTCGTTCAGGAGCAGCGAGGAAAGGCCATGGCTCTCTTCACTGTTGGGCCGCTTCTGGGACCTGTAAGTTTTCCTCCACTGACTCACTTTATTACACTGCCTAACTTGTTTTCAGGTTGTTGGTCCAATCATTGGAGGCTTTGTATCCGAGAATGTTGGATGGCGATGGACATTTCGCATCCTCCTTATCTTGGTAGGTCACAGCTCGATCTGTAGAGAATTTCGAATGCTAACAATTATCCTAGTCCGGAATCATCGCCGTGGTCACATTTGCCTTCATGAAGGAAACAAATTACAACGTCATCTTGCAAAAGAAGGCTTTACGAATGCGCAAACAAACTGGTAACGAGAAACTCGTAGCCAAGCTGAGCAGAGATGAGACTCCAGGTCAAATGTTGGCACGCGCTATTGTCCGGCCACTCAAGTTGCTCATCTTTTCCCCGATCGTCCTCTTGGTATCGCTCTACACCGGCATTCTCTTCGGTCTCATCTTCCTACTCTTCACCACCTTCCCCTCCGTCTTCCAGGATGTGTACGGCTTCAACCCAGGTGTCGCTGGACTCGCATATCTTGGTCTTGGAATAGGCATGGGTCTAGGCTTGCTCATGTTCTCTGTACTCAGTGACAAGCTCCTTGGTCGCAAGAAGGGCAACGAGAATGCGGCTCCCAGGCCAGAGGATCGTCTTCTTCTCATGAAATGGCTCGGCCCAATTACTCCCCTTGGCCTTTTCATCTATGGCTGGACAACAGAAAATGGCGTTCACTGGATCGTCCCTATCATCGGCACATTCATTGTTGGGTTCGGCTCCCTTTTTGTCGTTATTCCTGGTCAGATTTACCTAGTTGATTCCTTTGGAGCCGAGGCAGCTGCGTCTGCTTTGGCGGCCAATCTGTTGGTCCGTTCGCCATTCGGAGCATTCCTTGACCTTGCAGCCGAGCCTCTGTACACGAAGCTTGGGCTGGGCTGGGGTAACAGCGTCCTTGGCTTTATAACGCTTGCCTTCACCCCTGTTCCATGGATCTTCTACACTTACGGTGAGAGACTTCGGACTCACTTCCAGGTTGATCTATAACCTCAAGCACGAATTTCTCGTTTGATTCAACATTATAGAGGTACATACCGGGCTTGAGAAGGCATAAAATACACGGCGGAGGATGATCGTCCTGCACGTATCATGGATAGAACAGGTTGCTTAGGGAGGCCTACTGTCGTTAGCTGGGTTGAAACGATCCCGTCACTTACAGAACGGGTATTTAGGAGTTCCTTGTTAATTATGTACTTTCAAAATTAATAGACTAATGCATTTGCGGACCTATTATGAGTACTTTCATCTTGGAGACTGGCTTCATTTAGTAATCTGAGCTGGAATCGATTAAAGATAGCCGACACGAATAAAGAATCCGAGCACTAGAACTGGCATTATTATAAAACAAAGGGCAGTTTGGATAGTAATCAGCGAGCTCTCATTACCTTTTGTTTTAGGGTTCTATGGTAACGTAGTTTGTTTGGGTAGACAATCCCTCGACCTCCTTCGCCGCCATTGGTTTCGGACTTGTCATAGTGCTTTCACAGGGTTCATTGCCCGTAACTAATGTGCCACAAATACTACTGCAAAGTACTGGTTCGGTGTTTCTCTATACTACAGGGATACTGTTTTGAGTTACCATATACAGACTACTCTCTTGACCGAAAGTTTGTAACCGGCTCCTCCGCAAGGGATTCGCTTAAGCGGCACAGACATTACTTGCTACAGCTATCTATACATGCGCCGACCATTCATTCATGGCCGGTAAATCGTGATTTAGTCGGCATTACTACCTTCGCTCGGGTACCCTGTTCCTTCAAGGTTATTGCCCTCTTGAAGCTTTGACACCGCTTCCGGGACTTGCATGACCTAGTATCAGTACAGCACTTGACATAGCTCTGTATTTCCATTACAGACTGAATTAATCTTCAGGCACTCAAAGAGTAATTCAGGAAACATTACTATTCTATTTGTTAGAAGGGCATTAATCACTCTTAGGCAGGCTCTATCTCTGCCCATTCGGTCAAGCACCCGATACTCCTGTATCTCTAGATATGTCATTCGGACCTTGTACTAATAATCCATCTGCCGAATTATGGCTGCTAGACTAGCCGGATATCAAGATGGGACCCCCTGCCGCGGGCAACTAACCCCAGCAGTTTATACTTTTGAAGGATTTATAATAATCCTCTCACAACTCGGCAAATCTTCTGTTTCCTTCCTGGCAGAAGATCTACAAATCTGGGCCCACTGCGTTGTCTTCAGGGATGCCTGATTGGAGGGTTCGCCATCAAGTCGGCTTTACAACTCTTGTGTTCCGTAAAGCCGAAGGATGTTCAGAGTTTGTAGGATCTAGGAGCAAAGCACGGCTGCGGTGGACCATCGATCATTTCCAAAGTTTGTTACTTGAGTACCCTGTCTTTGTGTTGCAACATATGCATTCATGAGATAGCATCAAAGGAGGAGTCAAGCCCTGGTTTGGTATGAGGAACTACGTATATGCCAAGTTTAATGTCTATATAAATGGCTGGCGTATCACTACTGTTTGTCCCTTGGAGTAACCAACACCATATTCAACTATTATCAATTCCAGGCTACCCTAGAAGTCTCGAAAGACAATGCTTTTGTCTCTTGCCATTATCGGCGGCCTAGCCGCCCTCTCTCAAGGCTACGTTTGTTCGTTGCCACATACACAATATCACAGAAAGACTACTTGCTGATGTCCTAATAGTAACTGCCTATAAGAACGTCGACAACTGCAAAGCAGAGGGCGACACCAACTACCGCATCTACGAAGGCGACTACGACGGATGCCAAAAGTTCGGCGGCCAGTCAGGCTCCACCTGTACCGAGTACTCCAATGGCGGCACCATCGGGCCCAATGCTTGTTCAAGTGACGTCTGGGAGGTGCATTCTGTTGCTCTCGATGGAAAGACACAGATCAGTGGTGCACAGCTTTGCTACACGTGTACTTACTACACTGACGAGCATTGTGGATCTCTGAACCAGAGTCCTCAGTGGTACTGCGATGGCTGGGAAGCGGGCCCAAAGTCCTTCCGATGTGTAGGTCTTCCTAAGATATAGATCCCAAGATGAGATAAGGCTGACAAGAGATTTAAGCAACTCGCTCAGTCTCCCAGCGACTGCTAGAGGAGAGCTGAAACCTAAGACAGCGGCCCATGCGGCTTACTTCAAAGAACCAGAAGCATGTTATTCGACCAAATAAGGGCTACTATGGGCAACAATCTTGAGAGTGTAAGGTTGATTTGTGAGGATCGGAAGACTGAGTTGACAGGAGGACTGTTCGAGTCTGGTCCAAGGCCTGGGATGAGGGCGACATCCAAACTTCTTTTCGTTACTATCAAATTAATTGTGCACTCCGTCATAGTCACTAGCACTAATGAGTCTGATAGTTATAGTATCCTACTTATTGGAGTACCTCTAGATTATAGATGCTCCAGTTTTGATAACTTCCGATGCGTGTGCCGATTATGGTGAAATATGTAATTACTACTAAAGACAACCCTAAGTAGTATCTAACCTCCATCTCTAGTTCTGAAGCGCCAGAACCTATGACGTAACGAGATCGACTTTTGATTTGAATCTTCCGGTTTCGGCTCGTTCTCGCTAGCTGCATTTAAGATGTGCTTTTGCCTTTCTTTGTGCCTTTCTTTGGCTTCTCTGATTACTGTCGGCATAGTTGTAGTATAGACCTCCGTCACTCTCTCTTGTACAGATCTTATCGCGCTTTCTTGGGCCTAGTCAATAGCATTATGTCAGCGTTAAGTGTTCCGAAACTGAGCTCAAAGGAGAGGGTTACCTCACGATGGAGTTTGTTGAGCTCCATCTCAGCGCGGCCTGCTACCTGATTTAGGGTCAATGTATCTTTGACTGTTCGTGCATATGACCGAATATCCAAGTCCGCAGAATATACTGAAGGTATAGTAGCAATTGGCATAAAGCTCCGAGAGAGAGGTGGTGTAGTTTGACCTGGGGTCCATTGTCCTTGTTGAGCAGGGCGCAGTTTGAATCTGTCACTCGACAAATCGATGCCACCGATCAATGTAGCTAGGGAGCTGAAGGATTGAACTTCGCGTAGCGCTGGGGTGAATATATCTTGCGAGATTCGTGAGTAAAGCGAAGACCACTCAAGCATGATATAAAACGTCAGGCGCAATTCGACGGCAAGTTCACACAATTTCTTTATTCTCCTTAGCCATTGCCGCCTTCGTGATTACTTAGATGTGAGAAGATATTGCTGACTTACCGTTACATCTTTTGATTCCCGTGGCTGATGACAAGTCGTGCGGTTGGGATTGTTGGACTCGTCCCAACTGATGACGTAGGAGATCCCATTCATGACCTTACTAAAACGGTCGATCTTCTCCTCACTCATTCTATGGAGCCTCTCAGACACAGCTCTGTAGGAGTCGTGAATCTCTCGCAATCCGCCTATCGCAGAGGCTAGTGAGCTGGACAGTTCCTGGAGCGTCTGACCTATTGTGGCCTAGAAGATGAGAATGTTATTTAATTGTGCGATGTTATGGGTAATACCAGTAAGAGGAAGATAACGTACGCTAAGCTTGTGTTTATGAGTCAGACGTTCTATTTCGATTTCGAGGTCACGAGTTTGATCTCCGTCGTTGTCGTCCAATGTCGCTCTGTACCCTGATTGCTCCATCCCTTCCCGAAGGATGAGAAGTGCACATAGGAACATGCAAGATAAAATAATGGCCCTGAAAAGAATACCAGAGAGGAGCAGTACTGTTAAAATTGCGATCAAGAGTGGGACGGCATATGTGAAGTCAAATCCTTGGCTATCCTTTGTATCGCGGGTCTCTTTGTCAACTGGCGAAGGTTAGGCCAACGTATAAAGGACCATTTAAAAGTAAGGGTTGCCCACTATCGTAGCGACGTGTTTTAAGTTCTGCTTTGGCCTTTTGTAACTTCTTGTTTAAGAGGAGAGTAAGTTTCGTATTTTCAGCTGTACCACGATCAACACTTCGGCTAATGATAGTTGAATGAGATGTACACTTACTAGTCATATTATTAATGAGCGTTTCAAATTCTTGGATGAAATAGAGCAGAGAAGTCCAAGACTCGAAACATGCACTCGCGTGCGATTGAACGTCGCAGAGGTATCGATGTACTCGGTCCCATTCATCTCGAAAAGAAGAGTATGCGACGGCTGGATTAGCCTTGCGAAATAGTTCTGTTACACGATGAAGCTGGTTTGATGATTAGTATAGACTCAGATATAAGCAATAACATACATATCGATCTACATACCGAACCGCGAGAAGACGCCAGCTCCCAAGCAGTCCCAGTAAGCTTGCCTAAACTTTGTTCAGATTTGGCAAACGCTTCTTGATACAATCTTGAGCAGCCCTGGACTTTCTCTCTAATTGTGAGTAGTTTGCCATGGCTGTTGTAGCTACCAGGGATCTCGAGGATCGATACATCAAACTCTGAGTGTGTCACGAGGAGCAGCTGACCAAGAGCTGCGATGGCCTTTATACCGCTGACGAACTTGGGTCCCCAGTCCATTCGGCATTCTTTAGCGTGATTGTTGTTAATGTCGGCCAAGACATCGGAGCACATGATGGATTGCTTCAACCGAGAGGCTCATGCTAGTTCTGGGTTAGAAATGCCAGCTTGGTTTTTCTTTATTGCTTATCTTTTACCCCGCGTAAGACATGGGAGTAGATTTGAAAGACTCCAATATCTTTGTGACGGTGACAAAGGGCTGATAATTTTGATTCGCTGTCCACATCTGTGGCATGTCACTGTCACTGTTGAGCCCGTTACTAAAAAGTGTGGCTTGCCTATCAATCTAGGACTCTCAGATGTCAGCCAGCTATAGGCTGCAACGCCACTCAGGGAAGCGAAATTCAGACATCCATTGTCTGACACTCTGTTCTTGTGTGCTACTGTATCAGCCACAGAACATGTGAAAGCCAGTCACATAAAGCCACGTTGATGTGACTGATGCTCACGGCTCAATGGGGCTGTTGAGGCCCAACCCAGTACACCACCATCTACAAGTGGCGTTCTCGCCCACCAATCGCAGTTCCCAATGCCGCCTTGTTTTCAACCCACTGAGTTTTGAATCTATGGACAGTAGAAAACTGAAGGGAAAATGCCGAGATAAGCACCTCAAGCCAATCTTGCATAAAAGGCTGCACACAGCCATGAGATAATTGTTTATTCTCGTAGCGGTGTTGGTTTTCGACTCGTGCACCTTTGTCGCGCCAAAATGGAAGCAATAACTCTCAACCAATTGCACTCCATGGCTGATGCCATGACTGGGAGCTGCGATCACATTGTGTTCATGCTAAGGAATATCCAAGAACAATGGCACGATGCACCATACTTCCTAACGCCGATTATGGAGAGTTGTCAAAAGCTCCATCAAACGACATGCCAGTTTCGTGATCACCTCGGCGATGAAATGGGTCTCCCCCTCGACGCCCTTCATTCTATCCTCAGTTCATTTCAGAAGGTTTTGAATTGGGTTGAGAAGAGTGCCCGAGAAATACCAAGAGGCAACGACGCCGCGGATAGAAACCTACGGAAACGCTTCAGACTTGAAATTCCCGATTCGACGCTCAAGAATTGCAACAATGAGCTCGATAAGCAACATAGGTCCATCGGAAGCCTCGTGAATATTTTGAAGCTGTAAGTCGCGAGCTCAACTTGCTCCTTCAACTTGTCCCACTGATGCTGAATCAATCAAGACCGCTAGGCCAGAGGCAACGTTCCTTCGACCAACTTCATTGCAAGATAAAAGAACAGGGCGCTAGCTCAGCGATCGGAACTTCGCGTAGTGCGAGATTCTCATTCAGTGTATTTGAAGCTCCCTCTAGAAAACCCTCTTATAGTTTTCGACGACAGGCCATCGAGGCCATATCAGTTTCTTCATTTGGGTGGTTGGTTGTCATAAGCTTAGTGTGTGCTGTCATCTGCTCTCTACTCATACCGGATATCAATGTAAAGGGCAAATTTCAAGCCGGCATTACTGGTCTCACATCATCTGGCGCTTGGATCATATGGTTGATTGAAGAACTGGTAAGAGCGGTCGTAACGTTTGTACGGGCATTGGTAAGCCTAGTGCTCGGCTTGTTGTCGAGCGTTGCAGCACTTCTAAAAAGCTCACAAATCCAATGGCCACACTGGTCTTCGTGGGATAAGCTCCAGGCCTTCTGCTTCAGACCTCCTGGGGCATCACACGTAAGGCTGCGAGGTATATCATATTTGTGAGAACCGCTGACAGAGAACAGATCCCCAAGTCTGCTAGCCGGGAAGAACTGAGCGTGGCCCTTTTGGAAGCGGCTACTGTTGGTTCGCTACGAGACGCGACAGCCCTCCTAAAACGAGGAGCACGATGCACCGTACGGGACGAAAATCTTATGACACCCTTGCATTTAGCAGCAAGTTGGGGACACTACGCTATCGTAAAACTCCTACTAAGCTACAAAAACAAGGACTGGTATGCCCAAGGCGGTATGACACCCATACATCTTGCAGCAAGGTACGGAAACAGCAAGGTTGTGAAGTTGCTGATATCAAATGGTGGGCACGATTGGATAAACGATAGGGCTGATAGTCCAGCCACCTTACAGAAGTTCAAGTTTCCACCAGTCATCTCACACGGAAAGGCATTTTCGGCACGAGAACTGGCAGCTATATATGGTCATGAAAACGCAGTACTTGCCTTTCCATCGACCAAGAAAGACGACATTCTTCACGCCATGTCATCTGCATGTGCATTAGGAAGCCAGAGCATGGTAGAGACGATATGGCGTCATCACAAGCAGAGATCATACTTTAAGAGACATTCAAACCCAACAAGACTGGTCAGCACGTTCCACGCACCGCCGCTTCACTTGGCCGTCACTTCTGGAAACACTGCACTGGTCGCTTATCTCCTCGAACGTGATTTTCCCGTCAATGATCAAAGTACCGCCAAGGACTCGCAGTATAGCTCCCCTGCGCACTATGCCGCTATAACTGGCTCGGTAGAGATTCTTTATCTCTTAAAGAGTAGCGGAGGCGCAATGACAAGCTTGGACTTCAGGAACCGGACACCGCTATCGTATGCTGTTGAGCATGAGCATGTACAGGCTGTTTCGTTTTTGGCGAGGCAGGCGTCTTTATATCGAAGCACTTCTGGTAAAGATGCAGTAACCTTTCATCTCGGCTCGGGACACAGAGAGCATATGAAAGTTTGGAATGTTATGAATGGCCAAATAAGGAAAATTCTTAAACAGATAGGAATTTGATGTGAGGCTCGCAAGGAGTCAATTACAAACAGCTGCTAGCTATAAAGGTCCTCATATAAATGTTATATACACTCCACTGCCGAGTACACCTCTGATGCACCAGCCAGAACATGTAGTGACCAGAACTAGCAATCCTTCAGGCATCAGTCGTTGTCTGCACGGGAGATAGTCTGATGTAACCTGTGCTCCTTGATGAAGCTCACTGCGATCAGCCCTAAGACGGCTACGCCGAGTCCAGTCAAAAAGACTCCTCGCAATGAAATCTCGTATGCTTTATCAACGCCGTCACGCCACCCATCGGGGAGCCGCTTTAGCTCATCTAAAGATTCAAGAAGTCGCTTTATTATCTCAGAAGATCCTTCCTTGCTGTCAAATCGTTGATGTAAACCGTGTTGTAACAAGTTTTGATGCACTACCGACGCAATCGTGACGCCAATCGTGGAACCCATCGATCGGAATGCGTAGTTGGCAGAGGTTGCTACGGCTTGATCGTCACGCGACACTGCCGCGACTGTTGCGAGTAGTGACACAGATAACATGCCACCATACCCCACTCCAACCAGGAAGACATAGGTCAAGACGAGGGGAGTCGGTGTCTGGATCGTCAAAATGCTGAGGCCAACGAAGCCCAAAGCAGAACACGCTATGACGGCCATTCCCAATGTTCTGTATCTTCCTGTACGTTTCATTATGAAGCCACATGTGAGAGAACTCAAAGCAGTGCCTACACTTTGCGGCAAGAGACGAAGGCCGGCCGCTGTTGTGGAGTAGCCATTGATCTGAAAAAAGATGGGGACGTAATATGTAGCCATGAACAGTACCATAGTCACAAGACAATTCATGAGACATGCCGCGAGTACTGTCTGGTCAAGCAATAGATGCAGGGGGATGATAGGTTCCGTGGTCCATCTCGACTCGACAAGAACAAAAGCCCCGGCAGCTGCCAGTGAAAGCGATAAGGAGACCAGGACAAGTGGATGACTCCATGCAACGAGATTTCCACCAGAATTGAGGCCCAACAGTAGCAGAATAAGAGTCAAAGAGAGTGTGAAAGCGCCAGAGAAGTCGACTCTCGACAATCTCGACTTATCACTGTGTTTGGTGGGGGCATTTCGTAGGGTAACAGAGACGAGAATGGTAGAGATTACAATCAAAGGCACACGACTTACGAAAGCAGTCCTCCAGCCCCAGAGGTCATTGATCCAGCCTCCGAACAACCCACCAAGACCAGCGCCAACGCCGTAACAAATATGGACAAAGCCTTGAATAACGCCACGTCTTCTCAAAGGAACGAGATCACTGGCAACGAATGCTGTGATAGCATTGAGGCCCCCGCCACCCATACCAGCCACGACTCGTCCAGCGAGAAGCATCCATTTCGAGGTCGCGACTCCACACAGCAATGTTCCAAGACCAAAGAGTATGTTGCAGAGAACGAGGCCTGAACGACGGGAGAAGATGTCGGTCAGTCGACCGGAGAGAGGCTGACAAGCTGCGTTTGCGATGAGGTATGACGATCCAAGCCACGAGACGAGGGTCAGCGATCCGAAGGTGTTGGAGATGGGGACGGAGAGGGTAGCGACGATGGTAGTGTCGAGAGCAGCGAGGATAACACCGATGAAGACGCTACCGAAAACCGCGACGAGATATCGAGTTGAGGGCTCGTCTTTCGGAGCTGCACTCTCTGCATCGTTGGGCTGTTGAGGAGGTTGAGGCTTTGCAAGGCCGTGGGAGAGAAGAGGCGAATTTTCATTGACGAGCCCGTTAGAAGCATTGCCTCTGTCGCTAGACTGTGGGTCTTTGCCATTCATGATACAATAGCCCAGAGACGTGGAGGGGAACTTGGAATGTGTAATAAGCATACTTCGAAAGCTGTTGAGGGAGAGATAAAATAGTAAAGGAAATATCAAGAGGGAATGGGTTGGTAGTCGGGGAATGAAGGGCTGGTAAACGGCCAAACACGTCCTACTCGGAGCATAATGCAACTGAGACATGGGAACGGGATCAAGAGGCTGTGTCACCACAATTATGACGATAGCTGAGCAATCTTCGGGTTTATCGGTGAACAGAAAGAGGAGCGCCATGCCCACAGAAGTATTAACTCCATGTGGTTGCGTTTAATGAGTCGTTTGAGGCCACTAGTAACAATCGTTAGGTGGGAACACAAACGGGCAGTGGCAGACTAGAAGAAAGGTGGCAAAGCCCACATCTACCAAATGTGGCAGATTTCAGGTCTCTTAACTTTGCGCGCTATGAAACCAGACATTATCTCGTGCCCAGGTGACTTAGTATACAGAAACTCATGATGAAACGACAGTTGAGATGACGGGAAGTCGTGGGCGGATCAGTTACTTCTCATAGCAGTGCAAGATCCCCTTCGATCTAGTTTATATTCAAGCACCCATCGTGTCTAGAATTGTCAACTACCAACCTCAGACCTTCAACCCAACATCTTTATCCATGCCCCCCGTAGCAACACAATCAACCCTCTGCTCCTCCATAGTCTTATTAAAACTACTATACTTGCTAAGAAACCACTGTTCCGCTGTAACCTCCTCCCCATCCATCCCCTTGAAAACAGCACTATCACTAGCCCGCAGGAAATAAGCAGCAGAGTATCTGTCCTCCATCATCTTACCCCCTGCAGGCAGCACTCTATGCATAGCCGATCTAAAACGTCGCTTAGAAATAAAGCGAAGTGTATCAGCGACGTTTATGATCGCATGACCTGGTTTCGCAGCGACATATTCCCATTTATTAGTAGTGGGTGAGATTACTTGTAAGCCAGGCTGTTCTGTAAAAAGAAGGGTAAACGACCCGACGTCTGTATGGGCGTTGTGGCCGCGGGCTGTTTTGTCGTCCAGCACGTCGCTGAGGGGATGGTGGATGAAAAACATTGTGCTCTTGGAGGGGAGATGGTCAGGATGACAGCTCTCGAAGCGGTCGTCGTTCTCGAGGCCTGCGGCGTCGGAAAGACAGGATAGAAGGGTTTTGAGGAGGAAGTGGGCTGAGAGCTGGAGGGTTTCGAAGAGTTGAAGGTTCTCGTGCACTGCGTCTGGGAGATGTGATCGATTAAGAAGACCAACGCGGCTGATCTGGAGGATGTCAGTTGAGCGTCTAGTGTTGGGTTGGACATGCCATAACTTACTCTGAGAGCTTCAAATCCGTCTCGGGTGTTTTCATTGACTCCCGACTGGACGCCAGGCGGTTTAAACCTTTGAGAGAATTAATAACGGCCACAGTTCTCACCAGATTGTAACAACTTACCCATGAGCGTCAGAGATGGTCTCGGTCTTCATCTTCTCTTCCATCGGCTGGTCGAACCACCCCTTCATTACTCCCCAAGCATCCTCTAGCGTTCTCAGCATGTTGCCAGAGTCCCAACCACGAAGATCTAGGTAAAAGAACCCATGGTCTTCACAAGCAGAGAGAAGGTTCGCCTGCTCAGTAACATCTCCGTTGAGCAGCGAGGAGAAGTTCAGGGTATGAAGGTTGGCTTGCTCTGGGACACTAGTCGTAGACATGATTACTCGTGGGATACTGAACTTGATTGAATCGGGATTTTTAGAGGCGCAAGGAGTTGGAGGGGGCTATAGCGTATGTCAAGAATTGGAGATAGGGTATAAGTCGTATATGGTAGACTTGATCGAGAGGACGGCGGTGTTCACGGTCGGAAAAGGAAGAGGAAAACGTGTGAAGTGACATCCCGGCGCCCAGTTGACATAAAGCCACCTTCGCTACGAAAATGAAGATACGATACATGTTGATTTCACCATCTCCCCGAGAATGCACAGCTGCAGGTACGGTATCTTGGCATGCCGAAACTCCCTCGGTGTCCGGGGGCCGTGTCCTGAGACATCATGCGGGATCTTCGCCCTTTTCTGCGGGTATTAGTGTTTTCGTCACCCGAGACATGCCTATATGTTCTCGTGTAGCTGAGGCGACAGGCAGCCGCCTTTCTCTCTCTATTATCGTATGTAGTAACGATTTGTTGAGGATGGCGAAGCGCTCAGCTTATTCCGACAAGACTTGCATCAGGATCTCGATTTAGGATCTGTTGTTAGGTTTGTCGTTGGGGCCATGGACAGATAGCATATATCGAGCATATCATGCGAACAGATAAATAGCGGTTACAGATAAGGGTGAGTAGTGCAGTAAAAGAAAAAGTCTTGTTACTCTACAAGTAATGGCTGCGAACCAACGCATACTCTAATCTGACATCAACCGACAACTCGCCATCCATCGACATGGTCGCCCTCCCAGAACCTTTAGCCTCCTTCGAGCGCACTCCCCTCCTCTTTCCCCATCCATCGCCCCTCCACCCTCTCCCAAATCTAACGCGTCACATCAACTCAACCACGTCCACGAAAGCCCAGATCTGGGCCAAGCGCGAGGACTGTTCCTCAGGCCTCGGTCTCGGCGGCAACAAGATCCGCAAGTTGGAGTATGTGATCCCATCAGCGCTAGCCCAAGGCTGCGACACTCTCATCTCGACAGGCGGCACACAGAGCAACCACATGCGCCAGGTCGCTGCTGTCGGAAGCCATCTTGGGCTCAAGACCATTCTTGTACCACAGGTGCATGGGGGTCCGGGTTCTGAGACTTTTGGTCGGGCTGGGAACGTGCAGGTCAATAGTATTCTCAGCGCTGAGATGGCTACGCCGAATGCCGCGCTTGAGGATGTTGCTTCGGATGTTGAGAGACAAGGCGGACGTCCGTATGTCATTGCTTCGGGTGCTTCAGCCCATGTTCACGGAGGACTGGGCTTTGCGCGTTGGGCGTTCGAGCTTGTGGAGCAGGAAGCGGCTCATGGCATATTCTTCGACACCATTGTCGTCCCAGTGGCTTCGGGCGGTACCATCGCCGGTATGATCGCCGGCTTCAAGCTCGCTGACCGGTCTGGAAGTCAGTCCCGGTCCATAATCGGCATCGACACGTACAGCAAGCCGCAAGGCGTTCTTGAAGCCACAATCCTCGAAATAGCAAAACGAACGGCAGATCTCATCGGACTAGGCGCAGATGCAGTTCAGGCTGACGACGTGATCCTCGATACGAGGTTCAATACCGGCACGCACACGGCTTGGGACGAAAATACAGCTCTAGGCGTCAAGTTGATTGGCAAACTTGAAGGGATTGTCACGGATCCGATTTACTCGGGGAGAACTGTGGGTGCCATTCTGCACAAAGCCGAGAACAAAGAGCTGGATGGGAGTCGGTACGTGCTGTTTGTTCACACGGGGGGACAGGCGGCGCTCAGTGCGTTCCTCGACATGAGATGAGCTGAACTGAGATGCGGGGGGCTTGTGTTACGCAGACAGATCCTGTGTTACACGGTCATCGGAGGATTACAAGTGCTCCTGTCCCGCGGACCCCGAGATCTGCTTTGTAGGACATCATGTCGGAAATCTATCCATGCGTCCCAACAAATCGTGTTAGCTCCGCTCTCATCGGTATATACGATGACCGTGACCATTCTGCAACTATCTTGGCATGCGTTTGTAAATTTTCGTGTGACGCTGGAAGAGTCTCGACGACGGAGGAGGTCTGTGCAGCGGCCTCGGGATATTGAACATGGCGTTTTAGAGTGGATGTCCTACGTTGTCCCAAGGTCGTGTTCCATTGAGCAGCCAAGTGATCTCAATCAACTACAGGGCCTGTGAAATTCACTGCTCCAATATCAATTGTCGTGGTGGCGCCGTAGACAAAGAGTACCTTGATCTGTAGGCTAACCTTCCGAGTCTGCGAGCAGCTGAAATGCCCATGTCACCACAGAACGGCAACACATGCCATCAAAAGTTCCCTCATACTTAAAAAGCAAAGTAGAGCAATTCTTTCTGCATATCGCCAGTCCAGCTGCATCATCCATTACCAATCACTCACTCCATCATGCTGTCCCAGCCCAATCCTTACGACAACGTCGCGACCGCTAATCTCTTTACGGTAAAATTCAGTAATCTCTTCGACAAAGACTCAAAAGAACTCGACACTCTTTTGAGAGCATGTGAAAGAGATGGCTTCTTCTATCTCGATCTTCAGGACTCGTGCTCCGCCAAGTTGTGGAGAGACCTGGAAAGGGTGAGCGCGATCGCTAAGCGCTGGTTCTCGCAACCTGTTGAGGACAAGCTGAAAACCCCAACAGTATCGTTGGCACATGGGTTTGTTAATCCCACTGCATAGTGTGTGCATTAGGTCGACTGATCGTGTGTCCAATTAGATTCAAAGCTACTGGTAATCAATCCGGGGCTGTCAAGTCACTCAAGGATGGGTTCGAAGCGTTAAAGGTACTGTGAACAATATTCACCTCTTGCTGAGTATCTCTCACCATATCAGATTGGAAGAAGTGAACTCCTCGGCCGCTGGGCTCTCCCATCCGTCGTCGAAGAAAACCTCGAACTATTTGACCAGTTCAACGCATCATGCCACTTCATCCTAAAACTACTTCTGGACTGCCTGTCAGACGGACTAAACCTCCGAGGCGCATCCCGCCTAGACACCCACCACCGCGATGACGCACGCTCCAAAAGCACGCTCTACTTCCTGCACTACCCCCCAGGAACCCAGAGCCTAAACGAAGTAGGTCAGAACATGCACACTGACATCGGCACGCTCACCCTCCTCTTCGCGCCGCAATGGGGTCTCCAGGTCGTGTCCCCCGTGACAGGAGCGTGGGAGTACGTGCAGCCACGCGAGGGACACGCGATCATCAACGTTGCAGACACGTTGAGATTTCTGTCCAACAAGCGATTTCGCTCTGCGCTGCATCGTGTTCTTCCTATTGGGGGCGTGCAGAAGGAAGATCGGTATGCTGTATCGTACTTTTTAAGAGCGGCGGACGATACCGAGTTTAAGGACAGTAATGATGAGGATTCAGATGCCAAAAGTTGGTATCTGGCAAAGTATCATACCTACGAGCTGCCGCATGATGTGCAGGGAGAACAGACGGTGTTGTCTGGGGGTATGGCGCAGGAATTACAGGCTACATTCTGATGCATCTCGCATATAGATCATCCCAACGGTTTCAAAGTCTGAGTCATTAGCCTTCTAGAAATACATCAGCATCAACATTATTTGACAACACGACGGTTTTTAAAGTGGCAGTATGCAATGCAGGGTAGTTGCTTAGCGTGATCGATTTCTTAAGCCGAGGCTGCAGATTTCTCGGGCCCTCGCTCGCAAGCTAGTCTCAACAAGGAATCGCTGAAAAGACCCTTAATCCACTAACGGCATGGTCACGATCCAAATGTACAGTAGCTTCGCGTGGAGCCCTGCAACAAGTTGGAGAAGCCCAAAATCAGGTTGGTCGCATCATAGATAAGACTGTATATTTGATGGCTCAAGTGTTGAGAGTTGAGATTGGCTACAGGGAAGAAACAAATTCAATTCTGTCTGGAAGAGGGGGAAAGCTACTGTGTTATTTTGACAGAGTGGCTTGGATCCATCCTACAGGAGGCTAGAATGGCCGCCCAAATGAAATGAAAATGAGTTGGAGAAGCCCAAAATAAATGTTGGGGATGATCGACAGATCTAAAATTACGTCACATTCTTTCGTCATGCACTTCCATTCAAGCCAAGTTTGCGACAACGTAAATGATCTAGCTGAGGGAGGACATGTGAAGATGATCTGATAGCAAATAGCCCTCTCACAGCGCTGCAGCTTGTTCAAGGGTGTCCAGGTACCCCAGAATATCCATCTCAGCCCAAGTAGGCGCTGCATAACCTATACCAATCCAGGTCGTTGGCGCCGGCCGCCCTTGCTGAGAGTGGGTAAGTGCACAAAGGGCTAAGTTTGCGAATTGCGGGATGATGCTATCGCGCACATGATCATGAAACTTTGTCGCATTCACCTTTCGCTATGTGTGCCCCTCTCCAAAACTTGCCTCGGCATTCATCCAAGATTGATTTGGTCGGACATTTCAACATCCCGTCCAGGATCGATCGATAGGTATTAAAGGCTGAGATCTCCGGTGATTCATCATATCTGATAACACGCATTGACCACAATCATACATCAAAAAAAGCAACTTCTTATCTGATCTTAATTACGATATACGACCTTTACAATGACGACGACGACTCAGTCAATGAAGTCGACCTGGCCACTCGCCGACAAGTCAGAGTGGAATGTTCATCAACAAATCATCCACGTCTTAGGCACCTATCCCATTATTCCAGGCAAAGAAGTCCCAGTGCACGCCAAGTCCGAACGCATTCCTCACTTCTCCCAATGGCAAAGCCACGTATGGATCCTCTTGCACGCGTTTGTGCCGATAATCATACATCAATCATGGCTCTCGTCAACCGGCCAAGCACTACATCCATTCATTGTCTTTATGCTCTACTTTGCATCCTTTAGCTGGTCCGTTGTACGTTCTGTAAAAGCTACCGCAAAGCTCGGGCATGAATATGGATTCTTAGATGGAGATGCTCATCAGAGAGATGGAATTCCTGATATCGGTGTTGATAAGGTCGTTTCCTCGCTTTGGAAGACTACAGGGTCGAGGATCTTTATGGCGACACATCTCACCTACAGAGCGACACAAGCCCCTGCTGATGTGATGAGCGACCCCAAGTGGTGGGCTTGGCTGTGGCTTCAGATCGGTCTTTACGGCATCGTCCTCGATTTCTGGTTCTACGTTTATCACCGCGCCATGCACGATATTGACTGGCTGTGGAAGTATCACCGCACTCACCATCTGACCAAGCACCCCAACTCTCTCCTCGCCGCTTTTGCCGACCACGAGCAGGAATTCTTCGATATGGTTGGCATTCCCTTCCTGACCTGGGCGACCTTCCAAGTCCTCGGTCTTCCACTCGGCTATTATGACTGGTGGATCTGCCATCAGTACATCGCCTTCACTGAGGTTCTAGGTCACAGTGGTCTTCGAATCTATGGCATGCCTCCATCGACCTTGGCCTGGCTCTTGAAGGGTGTCGGTATGGAATTGATTATTGAAGATCATGACCTTCATCATCGAAAGGGATATAGAAAGAGTCATAATTACGGAAAGCAAACCCGGGTTTGGGATACACTCTTTGGAACATGTCACGAACGAATTGAGGCCAAGGACCAGAATGTTGATTGGGACAGGACGGTTTGGTTCCCAATTTTCTAAACAGAATGGTGGAGAAAAAGACACATTCGTTCTAGTTATCAGACTGATTTCGTACAAATAAACAAATAACCTTTTGAAACATCATGTTTTGGTTCCGAAGCTATAGTTAATTATCCATGGGGCTTATCACATTGATCTCACATTCATCATTATCTCGTCGTAGAGCAGGTTGCAAGACTCGTCATCAACAACTGAGACTCCCGAGGGGGCTCTTTAGCCTTACTTACAATTATGGCACAAGCAATAGTAGTTCTCAATGACAAGTTGACATCAATTCGGGTATCGAAGCTAAACGCCAACAACCTCCAAAGCGACTTTCCTAAACAGAACTATACTGTAGTACTGCGCTAACACAAATGCATCAAGGGAATAACACTTCCTCCAGACCTTCTTGGCTTATCCTCCAAAGAATCTTCTCACAGGATGACATATTCTGTAATCCGCCGCAACAGAACTCAGTTATTACCAGCATTTCCGGCAGCATTACCCCCGGCATTACCACCAGCATTGGCCCCAGCATTGGCATTAGGGTCGGGGCCCATGACAGGCTCTCCATCGACAAAATGAAAGTTTCCATCTAGAAACTCACGATGCATGCGTGCCGGGTGCAGCGTCCAGATCTTGTGCTGGATCCGACGGGTCTCAATTCGCTGGCCTTCTGCGAGCGACTCGATGACTCGTAGGACCATGATGCCTTCAGCATCAGTCGCGTGATCACGCAGCCACGCGATGCTCTGATATACCGCCGACTGGAAACGATAAATTTCATCCATTGCCTCTTTGGCGGGCAGGAATGGAGGCATATAGGTTAGAGCGCGGCGAGGTGCACCGGTGCGGAGGGGTGGGTAGGTCTCTTTCATCTCGTGAATGGCTGCCTTCCAAAAGCCCAGTTGACCGACGGCGCAGAAGCTGATGACTGGGACGGTAGGCATGATGTTCTAGTGAGTCACTGTATGTTAGCAGGGTTGGGTGTGTGTGATGCTGGGGGATGGTACTTATGATCGACAATCAGGACTTTTGATACTGATGGACCAGGAGATTGAGGTTGGGTACCGCTGTTGTAGTTGCTGTTGATGTTGATGATCCTGGCGTTGGTGGGAAATGTGTTGGATGAGGAGAAGAAAGAAAGAAAGAAAGAAAGAAAGAAAGAAAGAAAGAAAGAAAGAAAGAAAGAAAGAAAGAAAGAAAGAAAGAAAGAAGAGAGATACCTGGTTTCAAACTTGTTCACCCTCTCGGTCAGAATCCCTTATTCCACTGTCACTGCGTGGTAGAAACGAGAAGTGCTGTCGGCCTGTGGCACTGGCAGCTTCAAAAACATTTACTTGGAAATGTGCAAGTTCTAGTTGAAAGTCTCAGTACTTCTAGTGGGAAGCTAAAAAGAAAGTTAGAGGAACGATCACCAGTCGTCCTGTCTTGTTTATATCACATAGCACCTTTCTGAACTTTGAGTAACTACTTTTGTCCTTGCGATACTCCATTTCGGGAACACATAGTTCAGTTCATTATATCATACGTCCTTATCTCGCAGTTCATAAATTGAATGACGCAATGGAATTAGTACATTTGAAAGGGACATATACCCGGGAACAACATATTCACTTGTTGGAGCTGCGGTACATGGATGGTGCGACTGTGTTTCATAGCACCGTACAAAAGCCCAAGACAATCACTCCAGGCATTATCTGCCACTTCCATGTCGCAACTGGCGAGTAGAGTTTCACTGGCACATGTCGACCTAGGCCATCGCAGAATATATGATTTCTTCCCGTTAAGTAACATGGATACTAACTTTGCATTGTCCAAGGTGATAATCACTCCTCGACATCTTCTCCTCTCATGTACTTGGCCAGCTGACATACATTCTTGACAACAATCTTCCTATCAGATACATCTCCTAGATCCAATCACTTTGTCGCTGTGACACGGATTGCCTTATCCGGTGTCTCTCCGTTCTCGATCTCCTCCACCTGCGTTTCGGTGATTGCGAAGTGGAAGAAACACATGTAATGCTGACTGATGTTGATGACGAAAACATTGTCTCCCATCTGCTCGTCTCTCCCAGATGATCATGCCGCAAGTGCCTCACATGTCATTTGTGCTAGGAGGCTGTTGGACACAACTGGCTGGTTTCTCTCATTGCAGATTTCGAGTCGCCTCTTTGCCTCAATCAATACAACCGACTTCTTAGTCTTTGTTCCGAAACCGTCAACCAAGCTCAGCCCTCCATCGTCGATTGTTTTGCCGTCGATGTTGAAAACCCATCGCTCCCTTTGGCGGATCTCGACCGGCGTGTCTAAAAGAGGATCTTGGGTATAAAGAAGGATGTGGTTCAATGCAGCGAATGCCAGTTGTACAGCGTAATCCTCCACTGGAAGATTTGGCGCAGGTGTTTGTTCCTCAGTATACACCCCTGAATCACTGATGGGGTCACTGTATGGAGTCTCCTGATCCTGGCTCTGGCTCAATTCTTCTGGGTTTACAAAGCCCAACTTGGTGGTTTGGGTTTTTCCCCGCGTAGACGACCGCTGGCCGACCTCTGGGTCTTCCTCCTTGACGTTGCATTTTTTAACATCCCTGAGCGATACTCAAAATCGAGCCAAGCTCACAACCACAGTTGGTTCTCGTATAAGAGTATGTTCTCGCATGTTTCGTTGATTCTGGGATACGGCGCTACTGAATGCCGCCATTTCTTTGTTTCCATCATCTGTGGCGAATGTCTTGCCTACGCGGGGATAGAACGTGTTCAATAGAGGGAGACAATTCTTTCCTGTCACAGAAACTACAATATGGCACGCGGCCAAGTGTCTGGTATCCCATCCACTTCCGGATGCTATGTGTTCCTCAAGCGACGAGTTCTTTTCGGTTAACCACTTTCGGTAGTGGGCCTCGTTTCTTACGGAATCGAAGTAGGACAATGCCATATCGAGGTCTTCTAGGGCGATGGTAGGTGCCGAGACATCTAGAAGAACAGGATGGGGTTGTCAGAAGTCTTGTAAGAAATGGTACGTTAATGTTGTCGATGCGATGTCAAAGTGGACTGAGCAACGCGGTCCTCTGGTCTTTATTTCTCAGATTGAGGTGTTCTGCCTGCTGGCAAGTTTGATGATTGCTAATTGCCATTTTGATTTGACTTTCTTTGCTTGGTTTGCTTTGCTTTGCAATCATGTTTGTGCACAGGATACTTGGGTAGTCAAAGGTCCTAAACAACTGAGTCCACTTTTGAGGAAGCACAAAAAACTTAGAGAAGAATAAAAAGATTCTTCGCATACAAACCAGTAAGTTAATGGTGATTTATTCTTTGTATCACTGTAGTATAACACTACAATGTCACTGCCATTATAGGCTTAGACAATGTTGCTGTTCATAACTTGAGGGCTTCTGGTCAGGTAGACGAACTTGAACTGCTGCCAGTTCAAGGGCCAGTGCAATTATGTTCTTTCCCAGTAATCGTTTAGTTTTCGTGGTTGAGTCTCATGACAGACTAGTCCAGTCGTGTTCACTCGGTGTTCAGTGAAACATAACACAATCCTCGCCAAACAGATAGACACTGATCGATTCTACTCTAGTCTTTAATTCAAAAGGATATATAAGAGTACTGGGACTCCACAATTGTTCACTTCACGTCCCCAACAGAAATGAACGAAATGCGGATAACGTTGATGTTTGGTGTATTACTTTATATTAGTATGCCCTTGAATCATGCCATAACACACAAAAGCCTTAGTTTTCGAGCTTTGGCGGAACCTGATATAGCGGAGCAGATTACTTTGGATTAAATATGGACAACTCACCGTTGGCGCATCCTGCAGGGGGTATCGTAGTGGTGAAAGCTTTGCTGGCGTGCCGACTACGGCTATCTAGTCGTCAAGCAGTACACACGGAAGCGTGCTGGGAACGGCCAAGAATGTCTTCATAGGGCCGGGAAACGTGTGGGGGGCTATTTGAATGATGGTAGACTTGAACGTGATGTGCAACATGTCCAATATCTACATACACCCTTTGGCACTCCGTGACTGGCACTGCCAGCCAGTCGGAGCCGGAGAAGCAGGGTCTGTCCAACCATACTTGATTACTTTCTCCTGCATGGTGCCTGCTCTAAATCGCAGCCACTGATACTTGAGCAGGTGTATGGAGCCAAGCTCCGCGTAATTGTACCCAAGACTTCCTCTATCACCTTTCCCCCTCCCAGTCTTTCTATCTCATACAACCTCTCCCCGTGCATCAAGTATTTCAAGAGAATAAATTCATTTGGAAAGCAAATCTCCGGCAGCAACACTGCTGACCTTGACCATGCCTAACACTATCAAATCATTTCACAGCCTGAGTGTCGAGAATCCGGATTTCGCGGTGCACCCCAGGTTTTGGACTGCAAATCACCTTTCCATCGTAAACAGCAGGTTCCAGCAAATCGAAACTGACGATGCACATGGCCTCAGAAATCTCGATATTCAAACTGCCGAACGCCTCGCCGAGTCGGCCAAGAAGCTCGCTGTTGGAAGCGTTGCCGGGACCAAGTACCTCTGGGTAGAGAACCTCCTTCTTCGTAAGGGAAAAAGCCCCATTACGCTCAGCAGGTATGTCATGGCCTTTTCAAGTGTGCTAGCTCCAGCCTGGCTAACTATTCTAGTCCACACCTCTCCTTCTACTATGCTCAGCGCCGAGACCGCCTCGCAGATTCGCGCGTCCACACCTTTCGGATCAAAGACGAAATTTCGATTCCCTACGCCGATCCCATGATTGGATATTACCGATACAGCGCCGACGAAGAGCGCAGGCAAATGTTGCGCGCACCGCGTCCGCCTCGTGGACTGAAAAACTCCCCTGTTCAGCGAAAGTACGACGCCAGATACCGTAAGATGACCCCTGCCGATTGGAGAAACGATCCATACCTCGTGTGTATTCTCCTAAGCTTGGCGCAACTGCAGCAACGCAAGGCTTATGGGCCCCGAGCATTGTTCCTGGTGAGCACCCCATCTATTTCCCTGATAGGAGAAATTATGCTGACTTCATGTTCTCCAGGCTGGACTTCTAGTTACAAACATGGCCGATCGGACCAACGCATACGTGTACAAGGCTGATGTCCCGTATCAGCTGCTGGAAAGCCTCGATTGCCCTACTCGCAGTATTGAGGATTTCGACTTCCCACTGGTCAACTACGTCAAGATCCCCTTTGAGCCATACTCGACCTTCTCGGAACGCGTCCAGGTTCATTTGGCTGGGGCTGAGTACTCTCCACGGTCTAGTCCAGTTGGCTCTACCCTGATGGGACCTTCATCACCTCGAGGCAAGAAGCGAAACCGTGACGAAGAGTAGAAGTCCAGAAGGCAAAAGCTAGAGGTTTCTTCAAAGCGACATACCGATAGTGCACTGTGTCGCATTCTCTGCGACGCATGCTCGACTAATCAGCAGCCCCCAACAAGATATTCAGCTTTTGTTCCGGGGATCATCATGGTAAGTCCAATAACACCTACTTTCGAGGCATAGGTAGCTAACTCTCAACAGTGAGACTAATAATGCACTTACGAATGGGTGACTGGATCGTTGTGTGAGAAACAACGTCTGTTTAGTGTTTGGGCCGCCTTGCATTTGCGTTTTGGGGAGAAGGGGATTGTGGCAGAGCCAGGCCAGGGATAATTCGGCACATCTGGATGCAGTTGTATTCTACTTCGTATTCCATTCTAGCAGTAATTTTGCCCTGCCTGCGATTTGCCCCTGAAAGAGCTTGTCCCTGTCGGACCTAGATACTGGCCGGGTGAAATCGGCGTGGAGGACAGGGAGGAAATGAAGATGCATCAGAAAGACGAGGTTGCTTTTGGTCTACATTCAGTTTGTGTGCCACAGAAAAGAATGGGTTGGTCCTGGATTGGGAACGGGGCGTCGTTCACTTGGAGCTGCCCCGCAACATCGTGTCATGAGGAATAAGTCATCAACTTGTCGGGGAGCACTTCCCGATGATCCCGGCAACAACTGGACTATATTTCACAGCGAAATTCCGACTTCTTCCAAAATCGAATGGAACGAAAATACAGTAAATAGTGCCAATGACAATGAATAACGTACTTGCGAAGCCTGCAGACCTTTGCTGTCTCAAGGGGTCGTTTCATTCCGGAGAGGCTGCTGGTTCCACAATCCAGATTGACGGCATCGACACTTACGTGGCCAAACCTCATCCCGACAGGTCCAATGGGAATGTTATTATTTTTTTCCCTGATGCATTCGGGCTGCATATCAATAGCTTACTCATGATGGATGCTTTCGCCGAGTGCGGTTACCTAACTCTTGGTGTCGATTATTTCCTTGGTGTAAGAATGGGACCTTACTTGGCGGGGTGCATCAAGCTGACCGTTGTAGGACCCTGTCACGAAACACTCCTTGACACCGTTGAGCGATCCAAACTTTAACTTTGAGTCTTGGAAGAACAAGCATCTCAAAGCATCTGAGCAGGCTGCTGCCAGATGGGTCAAGGCCGTGAAGACGCAGTACGGCACAGGTGAGGACGTCAAGTTTGCTTGCGCTGGCTACTGGTATGAGTCTACCATCGTATGAGCCTCCATTTGACTGACTCAGCATGTACCAGTTGGGGTGCACGCTTCGTTTGCCAACAACTGTCCGCAGATGGGATTTGTACAGTTGGCGCCATCGCCCATCCTTCGTTCCTCAAGGAAAGCGATGTCTTTTACGTCCAAGGCGAGTAGATAATCCATTTCAACAAAGACAAGCTAACCGTTATCAGAGCCTATCTTCTTCTCAGTGCCCAGCTCAGATCGGCTTTTCCAGCCAGAGCAGAGAAGCAGGACTATCGAGATACTAACAGAAAACAACAAGCAGTTCAACATGCAAGTCTTTGCCAACATTGGACATGGCTTTGCGGTAAGATCTTTCTATGAGTGAAACACTGCCCGTATACTGACATCTTGGCCAAGTCGCGAGCCCGTTTGACTGACCCTTATGAGAAGTGGCCTAAGGAGGCGAGCTTCAAAAGCTTTGTTGACTGGTTCGACTTTTGGGTGCAGAAGAAGTAGACTGTAACACGACGATAAAATGATAGTCTTGAATACACTTAGTTGCGCAACACAAAAGATCAAGATTTACTTTCCATAACTATCTCGAACTGCAGCCTTTCTCTCTTGTAAAGATCACAAAACCGAAGTTCTATATCTATCTGAATGGTTGTATTCACATATGTTTCGATGGTCTGGTGGTGACAAAGGGCACCGGCGATAGCCTCTTGGCCTCCCCCTCTACTTGCTGCATATCTGCGTCATACTATAGCAGGGGAGGTATCATATCTTCTCCCACAGCCTGCCTTTAGTAAGGTACAATCTGGCAGCGATATAGCACGCGGTCCCAGCAGCAAGCATACAGCCAGCGAACACTTGGAGCTTCCAATAGCTCCCGTCTGCGCTCGAGATCAAAGCCCCACCGATCGGACTACCAGTGAGGGCAGCGACAGACATGAACGCGTACATGGTCCCAGAACGGGTGCCTATCTCTTCAAGGTCCGAAATGTGCGCTATTAAGGCAGGGCTGATGGCTGTGTATGTGCCAGAACTAAATCCAAACAAGGCAGCAAACGCTATAGCCGACTCATGGCTATGTCCTGGCAGCCATAATGCTAGCATGAATATCGTTGAGAGAGCCGCAGCTGCTATTGACACGTTGAAGCTACCAACCTTATCTGCTATATAACCCGGTAGAATACGCCCGATTCCACTGTTGTGGTCAATATCGTGGTACGACATAATGAAGCCATTACCATGGCTGCGGATGAGACTCACCTTGATGCATTATAGATTGAGACTAAATACCCCGCCATATTATTTGACAGGCCAACATGTGCACCATAGGTTACCATGAAAGTAATGGGTATAAACATTCCCATGGAGTAGAAGAATCCCGCCAACGAGGTAAGCACAAACGAGAGAGATGTAAAAGGCCGGAGATAAGCCATGATGCCCGCGTCTTTTGGCTGAGGCGCAATCCGTGACCGGACGGTCAAATTCGTCACGAGAAGCAGACCGAATAAGATGAAAGCGCAAACTCTCATCGTCCAAGCAAAACCAATACGTGGTATTAAGCGGTTAACGATAATCGGCAAAATTGTACCACCGAGACTGGAACCGCTGGAAGTGATTCCAAGGGCCAGAGCACGCTTTTGTCGGAACCAGGTTGTGACACAGCTGAACGACGGATACAGAACCATTGCTGCGCCAAGAGGACTGCAAATCGCCTGGGAGAGGATGAACTGGTAGTACTGGGATGATATTGATGCCATCATCAGTCCAAAGACATGCAGTAGTGTTCCCGCAAGAAGAAGGTAGCGTGGACCGAATGTGTCAAAGGCTCGTCCAACCAAAGGTGCCTATGTTACACCGTAAGCATACGTGACATGGAAGAAGTCTCAACTAGCACCCACAGTAATGAACATCATAAACATCGACAGGGCCGGTATCCATGAGATCGTGCTGGGTGACAAGTCCTGCAACTGATTTGCTTCGTAATATGCTTGAAAGACTCCAACCTGAATTTGTAGTTAGCAATCGGGGAACAAAGCGATATTAGGACGATACTTGCGCAATTAGTCCAACCGAAACTGGCAAAGAGGCCACAGAAGCTTCCCAAGACGACGGACCAGGCTTTCAACCCTCCATCTGGGAATTCGGTGCCAGGTTTGGGTTGCTCGGGGTTCGGCTTTTCAACGTTCGCTTGTTCGATGTCTGGGTCCATGGTGGTTCTGCCAATTGTCGTATTTATAGATCAGTCGGAAATCTCTAATCCGATGATGTTACAGGCGCAATTTATAGTAGGAGACAAAGATTGAGACGTCGCATGAGTCACTGGAAAGTTTGCAGTGAGAGTGCACCGATATCCCCGATCTATTCAACCCCGACCCCGAGAAAAATATTTTATGGGTGGTTTCTGGGGCGCCTATAAATATCTCCGTTATCTTAGCGCCGACCCCGTGACGGCCTCGGTCTTAATACCTGTCCAAGGGAGGAAAGAGAACTCGGGACAAGATTTAGGTAATTTAATACAAGTTTAGCCTAAGCTTAAGATGTATGTGGCTAAGTTTATCTAACTATCTATATCAGGGCCTGATGTTTTCTGGCTCTCTGGGGCTAGTGGTCTAACTCATAATTGTCTGATGTCCTAGGAGGCTGACATGAATACTTCTTACTTGGCCCTTACCTAGAGTATTAGCTGCGCTGGTTCTACGTACAGCCTGGGTCAATTGTAATGTGTCACGGACGATCTTACCCATGTACAGGCTCACTGAGAGTTCTAGCCCAGAATGAAAATACTAAACCATCTATTTATGGATAATTTCCTGACTAATGAATCGTATCACTGATCTGACCGTGTTGAGATGCAAGGCATCTTCTCCTTCGCAGCCAAAAGCTGGAGTAGTACCAAGTCTCGTTCCTCCACCAACTTATTCCAATCAACAGCTTCCAAGCTTTCATTCACGCTCTCCTGGAGCGCCAGCATCCTCTGTTCACTCCAGTCAAACCTATGCTTTAGAATATCATCCTCCCATCCACGAATCGCCAGTCCAAGTCTCTCCATCCGCCGTGAAAATCCTTCGGGTCCGCCACCGCCACCAAGAGCATTCGTCGCAATGGGGCCTGTCAGAGCCCAGCGAAGTCCAGGTCCAGATGTGACAGCTGCATCGAGATCTTCCGCAGATACAATGCCCCTGCTGATAAGACTATACGCTTCATTGTTGATAGCAGCTTGAAGGCGGTTCGATACAAAGCCAGGGACTTCGTGATGAAGAAGGATCGGCTTTTTCCCAACAGCTCTGTAGAACTGCAATGTGGTATTGACAGACTCGCTGCTTGTGCCGGGATGAGGTACTACTTCAACCAGGGGAATTAGGTGGGGCGGGTTGAAAGGGTGCCCGATGAGTACGCGGGTGGAATCCTGCGTGCACTGCTGTATAAATTCCGAAGATGGCAGGCCTGATGATGACGATGCTATCACAACACCCGGCCGAGCGTGTTTGTCTAATGTCGCAATAAGGCCCCTTTTCAACTCGAGCCTCTCAGGCCCATTCTATAATGGATCGGTTAGCGTCATGGCCGTTCTACATATAGACATATACGATAATGGATATATTTACCTCCTGGATAAAGTCGGCCTCAGCTAACCTCGGTGTAATGTCGTGAACAAACTCATAGTTGGAAACAAGTTTATCATAGTCCCCAAACCCTTCCAGATACGACCTTGACTGCTCGAAATATCTTTTGAGGATATTTTCCGCATTTTCAGCGGGGTCAGAGATGATGACCCTGAACCCCTTTGATAGGAACAACACGGCCCATCCCATTCCAATCACTCCACAGCCAACAATCGCTACGGTACGTATCTCTTGTGTCATTTCCAATGCTCAGAGAGAATTAATGAGTAGGGAGTGATTTCTCACAAAAACGATCAAGATTGTCATATTTCTATACAAATAACGTGATTAGATTAACTGTTAACTACTCTCCTCTTTGCTCACCATTGGAATTCATATCCGGTGTATCCATTGCAAAAACTGCATCTAGTGCCTAAACCGGGGCAAATCCGGGGAGCCGATGCCGGACTTCAAATTTACGGACCGACCACGGCCAAGAAAGGCGATGAACGGCAATTTCGGAGCCAGAGCACCCGTGAAGGCTAGATTGCACACTTATGTTGTCCATCAATTGAAGTACAGCTGTTGTGTTGAGAAAATCAGCTGGAGCGATAAAGATGGTCATGGAAGCATAACCTGAGTTTGACTGTGAATAGCCAGAGATCCACTAGCACATCCACTTCACTTCACCCTCGCCATAATGACCACTAAAAGTTCTGGAGAGACCTACGGTGCAGGAACCACAGTCGACACGGAATTCAGTCCACTTCCTGCTGAGTGTCAAAGACTACTACGCCTCTTTGCTGCAAGGACACCCGGTTTCACCAAAGATGACGCTCTACTCAGCGGAGTAAACTTCCATGGCGACGATCTTCCTTGCATCCCAGGACCAATTAAGTCCCAAGCCGTCACAGCGGTCTTGCACGCAATGGTCGGTATAGTCGGTCTCGAGATCCTTCACCTTCGCGGCACAACCACCAGCACCAAAACATGCATCGACGTCAACCATGCAGGTCTTTACCCCGCTACCGCAGCACTTGTCAACGTCGATGGCGTCACAGGCCCAGAGGTCATCAAACTGCCGACCGTACCGCAGTGGGATAAGGACCGTGCTTCCAACTCACCGCTTGTGTACCGTGCGACAGCTATTTACGAGACTGCTGATAAGGGCGTGTGGTTCCAGCTTCACGGGTCGCTTGATTCGTGGAAGATGCTGGCCCTTATCGAGATCAGTAAGGATCTCGATAGCGAGATCCGTACCAACGATGCGGCATACGAGCTCATCCAGGAGCGTGTTCGCACGTATCGCGCTAGAGAAATCGAGCAGCTCATGGTAGAGAAGGGTCTCTCAGGCTCCATCGTTTACTCGCCTGGAGGATGGCGTCAGACTGAGATGGGCAAGTCTCTCTCACGACATCCGCTCGTCAATTACAAGAAACAGGCACAGTGTCCAGCACTTCCACCTGTGTCTTTGCCCGTGATGGAGGATAAGAGACCTCTTGCTGGTATCAGAGTCGTCGAGTTGACTCGCATTATCGCGGGTGCAGCTGCTGGCGCCGCTCTTGCATCCCTAGGTGCCGAGGTCATCCGTGTCAACTCATCCAAGCTGAAAGACTACACGCCAGCCCAACCTTCCTCCCTGATGGCTGGCAAGACAACCATCGATTTGGATCTTGAAGACCCAGCTGACCACCAAAGGCTGATTGAACTGTTCGAACAAGCCGACGTTATCTTGCAGGGTTACAGATTAGGATCATTGGCTCGAAGAGGCTTCGGTCTTGAGGCGGCACTCGAATTGGCAAACAAAAGAGGAAAGGGAATCGTCTACGTTGATGAGAACTGCTATGGTCCTGATGGATACTATGCTGAGCGGCCTGGATGGCAACAAGTTGCAGATGCCGCAGCTGGAAGCTCATATGTCATGGGTCAATCATTCGGCTGTCCTGAGGGTCAGGGTGTACTACCCAGTCTTCCCATCTCAGATATGTCTACTGGAATCCTGACTGCTCTCACCATTATGTGTGGCATTCGGGACCGAACCAAGTTTGGAGGCTCATATCACGGCCACGCTTCACTTACAGCTTATAACATGGCGACTCTAGATCCCGAAGTCCGGCTGTATCAGAAGGAGGTGGTTCAGAAGATCAAGGACAGGTATCAGTTCCCAACATGGTCGAGCGACATCCATGTTGCGCCTCTTTACTATTCAATCTTGGAGGCTTTGGATAAGAACAGCGATCTGATCAAGGATGAGAAGTATTATGTACACTTCTCGGACTCTGTATTTGGGTCTGACTTGCGTGTTCTTCGACCGGTAGTGAGTTACGATGAGGAAGCGTACTCACCAAAATGGAACACTCCGCCTGTGCCATTCTGCTATCATAAGTTCAGACTTTTTTCAGAACAATGATTCCAGTTACACAGTATAATCGTGTGCTTAGCATGAACAAGTAGAAAGTCAAAGTTTATCCTATTCGCTATGCTGGCAGCACCAGGTATCCTTCTCCTCGCGATATATTGTTAGTGTTCCTTGTTCAGAGATGTTTCCTGTGATGGTTTCATCCTGTTGAGCGACCCCTACGGTTCAAGGGTAATCATAACCAACATATAACAGCGTCATCTTTCGCTTTGGGGCCAAAGCACCATGGACAGGGTGCAACAGGAGTACGAGGCCTGCCACATTTAAACATTCGTGAGACTTTAACTTGATAGTAGTTTATGTATGACTAGCCACAAAGAATCAAAAGCGAAAGTAGACAGACCATCGTGATAGTCGATCAAAGTTTCAGCGAGTCTCTTATCCTACTCCAGTGAAAGGTCTCCCTGGCTAAACAACCATGCGTCATATCCTCGCAACAGAAGGCGCACCTCCCATGTTAATCTGCTTCTGCATCCTCTTAATAGCATCCTGCACATCATCGTTCATATCGTGAAACCACAACCAGTTAAACCTCCCATTTTGCAATCTAGGCAGAATATTCTCCATGTCCGAACCAGCCTCCTCATGCTGAAGAAAGACCATACGGCCAACCTCAGCAGCTTGCTCTAGCTGCTTTTGTGCTCGAGGACGTCGAACGGAGTCATAAGCAGATAGTCCCGCTTGGATATAAGGCGTGAGATCTGCGCCGCACTCAGGCATCTTGGCGACTTCTGCGAGAATGTTAGAAAGAATTAGGGCATCTTCCAGACCCTGGGCTGCTCCCGCGGCTTGGAAGGGTAGCGAGGCGTGGGCGCTGTCGCCGACCAGGGCAACGCGATCACGGTAGTATGATGCTGTGCGAATATGGTGGAAGAAACCCCATTTGATGGGCTTGGCTTTAGCGAGGAGTTGTCGAAAGCGATCGTCAATGCGTGGATTCTCGAAGTCAGCCATCATGGTCTCGTGCGATATGGTCTCTGTAACAGGACCCTTAAGCTTCCAACCATCCGGGGAATCGGCGACGCAAAGGAGATAGTTGAATTCCTGTGATCAGAGATTGTTAGCGCTGTTACGAACATTTCAGAGTGTAGCAGACTCACATCACCTCCTGTGATACGATAGGTAACAGCGCCGCGTCCAGGTCCGAAATAGATCTTCGCAACGTCGGTGAGATCACCAAGAATTTCGTAGGCTTCGGACATGGGAATGACAGCACGATAGCAATAAGCCCCCGCGTACACGGGTGCAATCTGACTTGGGTAGTGTTCAAGAACGTTGGCTCTGACAGTGCTCTTGATGCCATCGGCACCAGCAAGAACTGAGCACTCAGCTGTGGTGCCATCTAAAAAGGACAGAGTAACCCCATCGGGTCGCTGCTCGATATTGGTAAGACGCTTGTTGAACTTTACATTTTCGATGGGGATGAAGCTGGTCATGATGTCGAGAAGTGTCTTTCGATGCGCCTACAGTCTATGATTAGCACCAAGCTTCCTCTTGTTCTGTCAGGCGATCTCACAGATTTGCGGATGTAATCTGGGTGACCCCATCCAGAATGGCCGTACCAAGGCTTATTACGACCTTGCCTAGTCAGCGTGAGATACAGTTTTGCAAGGGATTTCATGACTTACCGAGACCATCTTCGAGGAGCATGCCCTCGAAAAAGATATCCTGTGCCTTATCACCCTTGTTTCCCACACAAATGGCCTCGTAAAGAGGTCGGAAACCAGGCTCGATGAGATCCATGGTGCGCATGCCATTGGGGGCGAATCCAATGCCAGCGCTAGAAGATGAACATTAGCAATGGTTCAACGGAACGCAATACTAGCACCTTACCCTACTGCCGAATATTCCTTTGCATCCTCGTATAACGTGAAGGAGATGCCTTTTTTGTACAGAGCCATGGCCAAAGCGAGGCCACCAATGCCGGCACCTGTAGAGTTAGCCTTACCAGCCTGAATGGGGCCTGTGAGAGGTGCTTACCGACGATGGCGACGTGGAACTCATTGCGAGAAGGCTTTGCCATTGTGTCGTAATTTTGCAATATGCAGATAAAAGATGGCAAGGACGTTCGATGTCGTGGTAACTAATTTGTCGCAAACAGTGGTTGAACAGACTGGCTAGTATATGAATATCGTCATCTACAACCTTAATCTCTAACCAAGCACGACCTGTTTGAAACCGTGCAGCATGATTGAGCACGGGTAAGACCGGCATCGGCTCTCGGAGCTACCACTCCAGAATCAGACCACAGAGATAAGAAGAGGCAGCAGAACTGAGTACTTGGGTTCAGAGTGGCAAACCCCGGATCTTTCCCCGGACACCAAACCTCCGCTTTCTGCTATGTCAATTCGTGGCTGTGTCCTCGATAGGTCAAGGCTTGCGAGACAGTGCATGGTGGATGGAAGCGTTTCGGCTGAGCCGGCGCTGTTCCGCTATCTCCGCGAGCAACACCAAGCACAACTGCACCCAGTTCACGACTCCACCGAGACAGCAAGCAGTAAGCAGTACAAGGCCAGAGAACCAGATGCATAAGCATTTTTGCGAGACAGAAGAAATTAGGGAGTTTTGATCATATCGAAATAATTTTAAGCGTGTATCCAACCAAAATGAAGAGGTCTTGGAAAGAAATAGTTAAAGAAAAGCGGGCGATTCGAGATGCGCAAATTGAGAAACACTCGTCAGCAGACACGAATGCCAGTCTGACTCAAATCGCATCTGAACCGGTCAATATCGACAGTATAACAAGTCTTATACGCGATGGAAAGGTATCAGCTGTCGAATTGATCCGTGCCTACATCAAAAGGGAAGTCCAGGTTCACAGATTTTGAAGTTTGCATCCTAACGGTCACTGTAGAGCCTGCGAAGCGCAAAAAAGGGTATTCAACTTTCTTTCACCCTGCTACGAAATTGTCTAACTGTCAACAGACGAATTGCCTGACAGAAGTTTGCTTTGACGATGCTCTTAAGCAAGCCAGCAAACTCGATGGCTTTGAGAAAGAACATGGTCGACTAATAGGTCCGCTACATGGTATTCCAGTCACAGTGAAAGATCAATTCAATATTAAGGGTTTGGACTCGACGTTGGGCTACGTTGGAAAGGCATTTGCACCAGCGGACGACGATGCACTGCTTATCCAAACGTTGAAGAAGCTTGGGGCTGTCATCATCGGGAAAACTAATCTTCCTCAGAGTATCATGGTAAGCAGAGTACAAGTGAATGGATATCACCATCTGACAAGATTTCTAGTGGTGTGAGACTGATAACCCTCTCTGGGGGTTGACGACCCATCCAGATGATCCAAAACTCACTCCAGGAGGGTCATCTGGCGGGGAAGCAGCTATGTTGGCAACCTGTGCTTCAATGGTCGGTTGGGGAACAGATATCGGCGGCTCTATCCGGATTCCGTGTCACATGAACGGCCTTTGGGGTCTGAAGCCTAGTGTAAGTCATGTCTGATCACCCATTCATTGGAGAGATGCTGACCAATGTTAGAGTGGCCGTCTCTCTTATCGCGGTGTTGAGGTAACACTTGAAGGGCAGCAGCACATTCCATCAGCTGTAGGGCCAATGGCTAGATCTCTAAGTTCCCTCAAACTCGTTACAAAGTTGGCGATTGAGGCTGAACCGTGGACAACGGACCCTCAGCTACCACCAATCCTTTGGAGGGAGGATGTCTTCCAGAGTTTTGCGACAAGACAACTCGTCATTGGAGCAATGCTTGATGACGGCATGGTCAAGGTTCATCCGCCTATCGAGCGGCTATTCAGAGACCTGATAACAAAGTTGAAGGCTTCTGGTCACGAAGTGATAGAATGGGACTCGAGCTTGAATTCTAGTATTATAGATATCATGGTAAGTCATACTTTGTTGCAACGAATCGGGAGTGTCTGACTCGAAGAAGGATGGTTACTATTCCGCCGATGGAGGTGAGGATATCCGAAGAGCTGTCTCGGAAGGCGGCGAACCGTTCGTTCCGCAGATCGAAGCCTTCGTCAACCGCGGCACACCCATCTCTGTCTTCGAGTATTGGCAACTCAACAAGCGAAAGGTTGCCGTCCAAGAGGCCTACCACGACATGTGGAATAACAAGAGATCACCTACTGGACGCTCTGTTGACGTATTGCTAGTTCCAACTATGCCTCATACCGCAGTGCCTCACGGGTCTTGTCGCTGGACAGGCTATACCAAGATATTCAACTTGCTGGATTACACCGCCTTGACATTTCCAGCGGGAAAGACGTCCAAGGGCGGGAATGATGAAAGTTTCTGGGAACATGTTCCGCGGAATAAGATCGATGCCTGGAATCAGCAGTTATATGATCCTGTGGCGATGGAAGGGCGTCATGTAGGCTTGCAGATTGTTGGGCGAAGATTTGAAGAGGAGAAGGTGCTCGGCGCGGCTCAACGGATTCATAGTTTATTATAGTAAATATCATATCTGCCATTTACTCACCATATCCATCCGCTATCTTAGAGTGGGCTCTTCAACAAGCCTCTACCAGGGGAACACGAATCCGCTCATCTGTTGTCTAGGCCAGGCAACAGTGAGGGCGACGAGTATTTTGCCCGTATGTGTTTTTTTGGTGTTCTTCACCTTTGTGGCCTTGAGGCTGAAGCCTCTTTTGACCCCTCAACCCTATCACAGTTGTCTAGGCCGATGGCCTCTACATCATCTATGATGAACCGTACCAATGTTCCTTGCTTGCCTACACAGGTCAAGTCAAGTAATGGACCCTTAACATAGCTGAATACGAATTTAAATAGAAGGCTAAATATTACTAATTTGATTCAAAACATGCCCCCCTTCAATAAACTCAACCACGTTGACCATTTAGAACAGGCCGCTTTGTTTGAAGATCAATGCTTCTCCTCCTGATCTTCTCCGCCTCTCCAAAAACACTCTTGACCAACTCCTTCTTATTAACCTTGCCCATAGCATTCCGTGGCAGAACCTCAACGATCTGCATATCCTGCGGGATTTTATACGCCGTGATCCTCGTCTTCAACGCACTCCTCAAACTCTGTAGACTGATCGATTCACCGGCCTTGCTGCTGAGAACAATCACAGCTGCGACCTTTTGCCCCCATGCTTCAGAGGGTAGACCAACGACGGCACACTCATCGACTTCAGGAAGGGCGAGGATCTCGCGCTCGACCTCGAGGGCTGAAACCTTCTCGCCGCCTGTCTTGATGATGTCTGCACTGCGGCGGCCTTGGATGAAATATGCTGGCCCTTTCGCCCAGGAGCCTGATCTTCCAAGACCAGATTCCGAGACTTGTCGTCGAATGGCGATATCGCCCGTCTTGAACCATCCATCGGTTGTAAATTCTTTGGCAGTGGCCTCGGGGTTGCGCCAATATCCAGTGAACACCGTGGGCCCACGAAGCTGAATTTCTCCAATACGCTCCTTTCTAGAGTGAACATCGATCTCAGCACCGTGCTCAATGATTCTTTGAACTCCAGTCTCGTCGTCTGTTTCCATGAGCCGCGCCTCAACGGACGGCAGCGGCCAGCCTACAGAGCCATCAACGCGATCGGCAGTCTCAAGACCGCAAGAGAGCGCCATTCCGACTTCGGTCATTCCATAGCGCTCGAGAAGGACGTTTCCGCCTGTGAGTTGCATCCAACCATCGCGGATTGGTTTCGGGAGGGCTGCTGAGCCCGAGATGTTAAGTCGGAGGTTCTTTGGGGATACGGCTATTTTACCAGCCGCTTGCATGTCGTGTGATAAAGATTCGTGTGCCTTCAGCATTCGTGACCAGATCGTCGGGACAGCGGTGAAGAAAGTGATGGGCGTTTTTGTCTCATCTTTCTTGACACCATTGTTCTCTCGAACGTGGCCGTTTACTTGTTCAGTTGATAAGAACGGCGCAGCCAGTCGTGTCCAGACGGAGTTCACGTTGAACGGGTACATGAACTCAATGCTGCTACCTGCCAGCAGAGGTGTGAGAAGAGCGTTGACGGTGCCATGGATGTGATGAAGTGGCAAGACGTGCAAGAGTCTATCGCTTGGAGCATATTTCCATGCTTCTAGAAGACACTTTGCTTGAGCTGTGAGGTTTGTCTGAGACAGAACGACACCTTTGGGTCGTGCAGTTGTTCCGGAGGTGAAAAGCATCATGCCACCCCGAGGTGCATCGGAGAAGTCACGCAGCTTGACTTCTTCCTCAACTGTAGAGACATTTCGCGTTCCATCGAGTTGGTAGAACAAGGGGACGCTATCCAAGCCTTCCGCGAGTACTTCCTCGGCCTTGGAAACATACTTGGCTGAAGAAATGAGAGCGAGAGCCTCGCTGTTGTTGATGATGTATCTTAGCTCAGGCGCAGGGAAAGAAGGGGCTAGTGGCACAGCAATGGCGTTGCAGGCGAGAATGGCCAAGAGTGTCACTAGAAGGATCATGGCCGGGTTAGTGCTGAACACAAGAGACGTTGATGGCGAGGGTAAAGTATAAAGACATACCAACATATTCATAGCCACTTTCTACCAAGAAAGCAATTCTCTCGCCAGAAATACTAGTATCGCATTTCCCCGTTTTGGCGAGTAACTGTTCTTTGGCACGCGCAACGCTATTAAGCAATGAATTGTAGGAGAAGCTTGCGCCAGATTCATTCTCCACTACAGCAACCGAAGACCCCTCATGCTTGAGGATAGCCTCGAAGAAGGCTGAGCGATGGAGAGTGATGGTCATTTTCGACAGATTAGATAAGATGAGAATCTCTTGTGAACATGCTGAGGCAGACTGACTCTGCGACGTCTTTTCAATTGCGTCAACTCGAGGATAAGACACTCTTCCCAAATGTTGAGGAGCGCTATCGGGGAATCGGCGGGGACCGAGCGGGTCTCTTCGTCAAATGCCAGCTTGTGATTCCTCTGATGTGAAATTAGCTAAAGCGGGAGATCGGATATGCAAGATCGGCTTCTAAAAGTAGTTCCGACGGACCCGGCATCTGATCCGCCTGCGAACAAACGAGCGTATTAACTGGTCGATTTATGGTTCAAAGCAAAAGTGAAACCCCAACAATAATTAGATAGCTGAGACTACAGTCCGTTAATTGTGCGTACAGTTTTATCCTTGTGCTAATTCTTGCATTCCACTTTGATCACCATGTCTGACAACTACACCCGAGAGAGCTACATGTTCAATGCAGGGCCATTAGGACATCTCGAGGGTTTAACCGTCAACTCCCATGGCTCTCCAGCCGTGCACTACTTTGGTGGCCTCCCATACGCTCTGCCCCCGGTTGGACAGTGGCGCTTCCGCGTCCCCCGGCGACTCCCCAAGGATTACCGATACGGCACAGCAACCGAGCCAGGGAAGTTCACAGGTGGCACGAGGGTTTGCCCTCAGCCTCCCAGCAGCAACACGCCCGACCCGTCTGTCATCAGCGAAGATTGCCTCCAACTAAACATCTGGGTACCTGCTGGTCCACCTCCCAAACATGGATGGCCCGTATGTTTCTATATCCATGGGGGCTTCCTTCAAGTCGGTACAAGCAACACAGAGCCAGAAGACCTGGTGTCGCTTCTAAGCGAATCTGCATTCCGCGCAATTATGGTCATGCCATCATATAGGCTCAATGTGTTTGGGTTCCTTGCGAGCAGGGAATTAGCCGCCGAAGCGAGCTCTAATGGAGAGGCTACGGGAAACTATGGTCTATGGGATCAACGATTAGCTTTGGAATGGACGCACGAGAACATAAGGCTCTTTGGCGGCAACCCTGCAAATATTACAGTAGCAGGTTACTCCGCTGGCGCTTACTCAACCTTTCAACAACTGGCTCATGAGCTATTTCGCGTTCCTGAGGGAAAAGGAATCATAAGGCGAGTGGCAATGTTCTCCAACAGCACGGGCGTCAGGCCCAAAGGTTTGGAGGATCAACAACTACAATGTGACGAGTTGCTCACGAGGCTTGGCATCAATCTGGAACTTTCAGATGAGGAGAAACTGGCCAGTTTACGAGCAGTTCCTTATCAGAGACTCGTCGAAGCCCAAACAGGAATGAGAATATCAGAGTTCCGCGTCTTGGCAGATGACACTTTCTATTCTATTGACCTGATGGATAAGATCAACAGTGGGGAATTCGCCAAAAGAATGAAGAATCGCGGGATAAGACTGATAAATGGTGAGTGCGAGAGTGAGCACATCATGTATCGTCGCTGGCGCACTCCTCAAGAGTCTTATTCCGCCGTGCACCAAAGACTTCTAGCAGATTTCTCCCCAGAAGTTACCGAAAAGATCATGAACCACTATTGCGGATCCTCGAAGAAGTTACCAGCGGGGTACGATAACTGGGAAGACTTCTTCGGGCGCATCTACGCCAAGATCCAAGTCCACTATCTTCAGCGCGGCTTTCACAATGCCTTGTTCGTAGGTGGTCTTGAAGCTGGCAAAGACGTTTTTCGATATCGATTGGAGAAGAGACTTGACTGTGTAGCAGAGAAGATTCCACTTGAGTGGGGAGTTACACATCTCACTGACATCCCTGTTTGGTTATGGGGGTGCGGGTATGAGGGAGGTCTAAGTGATCTAGAGAAGACGTGGTTGAAGGGTTGGAATGAGAGTTTTGCGGCATTTGTGAATGGCGGTGAGGTCAATTGGGGGACTGTGAATCCTAAAGATATGAGAAGATGGAGACGTGATGGTGAGACTGACGTTTGGGAAGACAGTTTATGGGAACAAGGTGTTGAGTTTTGGAAGCTTGTTAACTCGTGGCCAGAGAGGACGGAGCAAATGGCGAATCACCAAGAACACGGTGTTCATCTCTAAAATAATTACAGCACAATCATAGATAAAGGTTTCTCATAGTATATTTAGATACATGTTAGTGATACTTAATAACCATTGTTTCACGATACGTAATGAATGTCATGCCTGATCCTCGGACAGGTCTACCCTATACCGGAGCAAGGTTTTATCGCTAAGATAGATAGCATAGCGCTCACGTTTACCTGTGGCGTTTGATGAACAAATTTGAGAACTAATGCGATGCGTCTGTATTATCGGCACCGCGCCGTAGAGAGTACTCGTTACTTTCCTTGTTGTTCAGGCTGAGAATGACCCTGACAGCCCTGACCATTGGTCTGGTATTTGCAGAGGCCCTGAACTAATCTTGCCTGTAATCCAAGCCGCAAGCCCGCTACAATGGCGGGGTCCTGGTCTTGGACTCCACTGGACCCGATAACGTATCACTGACAACACCGGGTTTTGGGCCGAGATACCCCGCTAGTTCCCAGAGACCTTTCTATAACACTCTTCAAGTTCGCTCGCTTCCCCGACGAACCCGGCATCGCCGACACCTTTTCCCTCCCCATTTCCCAACCCCACATTTCGTACTCTCGCGTTAGCTCGTGATGCCAGAACCGTCTCGGAAACCATCAGAACAGGAGCAGGATCAATCTGAGACGGGTCTACCGACAAACAAGAGGAGACGTATTGGCTTAGCATGTAATGCCTGTCGGTCACGCAAGTCGAGGTATAGCATGCCGTGCCATTAAGTGCTTCTATTTCCGGAAATGGGCTGACATCACGGTAGATGCGATGGACAGCGCCCGTCGTGTTCGTCGTGCCTGTCACTTGGCTTCGACTGCTTGTACGAGCCTGGCGACTCTGCCACGAATGTCATTGTTCGTAAAGACTATGTATCCGACCTCGAACAGCGCGTCAGTTCTGTCGAACATAATCTCCAGCGGTTGAACGATGTTCTCAAGGGCCATCTCTCCCCTTGTAATAACACGAATGCCTCACCATGTCACCATGGAAACATCAACGTTGGCCACTCTATGCCTTCACCTGCACCGACTGCACCGACCAAAGCATCGGCGTCGGCGCCATCGCAAGCAGGGACAGGCACATGTGCGACAAGCCTAGAAGAGCCTCAGGACGAAGAAGGCATCCCCAACGGAATGGCCATGACGTTTGTCGAGGAAAAGACATCCGCGTTTTATGGCGAAGCCTCCAACATTAACTTTACGCAACAGCTTCTTCGCGCCATCGCGGTTGCGCACCACTCACCTGGCGCACCGTCCGGGCTCGACAGAGCTTCTGTATTAGGGGAAAGTGTCGTAGCCAGTGTCTCCCAAAGCAAAGGCTCTCTGGGAGGCTCAGCAACACCGCTAGAATCACTACCCACGGCCCTGCCGTCCGTCGAGGAGATGGACACTCTGCTCGATCTGTACTTCGACACAGCCGGTGTTGTCTTCCCCTTCATCCACGAGGAAACGATGAGGAAGACATACAATGAGTGCAGACTCAACGGCTTCACGAGAGCTCGTAGAACCTGGCTTGGAACTCTGAACATGGTATTTGCTATGGCGAGCAACTTTGATAGGGACTACACTTCATCGTCCAAGAAGCGATTCGAGAGGTCCAACGCTTTCTACAAAAGAGCCCTGGGTCTTTGCAACGAGTTATCGAAGCGTGTTATAAGCCTCGAGATAGTTCATTACCTGATCTTGGTCGTTCTTCATTGCCAGGGAACTTCGCGCTCTGTGCAAGCCTGGAACAACTACGGGCTTGTCATCCGATCAGCTATGGCGCTAGGACTTCACAGCGAGTCCACTGAAAGGGCGCTTGATCCTGTGCAGAAAGAATATCGTCGTCGGACCTGGGTCGTTATATACTGCCTTGACAAGGTACTAAGTACGGCTGTGGGTAGACCTGCGAGCATCCCAGATGAGCAGATGACAACACGAGAATCAGCATCTGGATGGTCACCGGCGGTTTCTGGCGATGCCGCAGATCTGCCTGGTGATTTCTTGGCTGTATCATTCAAGATGTACCAGGTGATGAGCAAGTCTCTTGTCATCCAATACGGCGCAAATCTGGATCACGACTCAGAACCCGATGAGATGGCCCATCTCAAAGCCTCAGGCGAACTCCGGAAGCAGCTCCGGTTCTGGGCAGCCAATCTCCCTCCACATTTTCAACTATGCGATGTCGAGTCGGATGTTCTTTTGCAAAACACAAAAGCAAACAGACTTCGTGTTATTCTTACGATGAGATATCATAATCTGAGTATTCTCATACATAAGCCACTGCTAAGCGCTACGATTCGACATTTATTCCGACAAGACGACACAGCGAGTGAAGCTTCATCGTACTTGATACAGCTCGCCATGGCCGAAGCGCATGAATGTATTCGCTCTGCACAGCTTACGATTGACATTGTTCATTCCGTTATCAGTGTAGATGCTACGAGCAAGAATAACCTCGGAGTATGGTATTTCACTCTCTACTATGGTGAGCTTACCTTTAAGTGAGTTGCAAGGCGGTCTGCTGACTATTTGGTCTAGTCTTCACTGCCTCACTGGTCATCTGTGGGCGATTACTCTGGGCCCAGCATGGAGACACCGTAGTTGACGAAGCATCTGTCAGTCACATGAAGTTCCTCCTCAGCAAAGCCGAAACGATATTTCTCAATCTAGATCACGAGAATAGTCTCGTGCTGAGTTGTCTAGAATATATCCGTAGACTCGCGCGAATGTGCGGCATAAAAGGTTCGTCATCGACGCTATCCCCCTCTGGTCATTTTATTAACATGGCTTCAGAAACTGCCCCAGATGCTGCATCAGCTTCGATTCACGACAACGGGTCGAGCTCTGCTGGTTCAGCGGACGCTATGTCTTTTAATCTCGATAACATGGATCCCTTTCAGCTTTTTGCGTCGGAAATGTTTGATCCTGCAGTTTTTGATCATTTTCATCAATCTCCTGTTGATGGCATGAGTTTTGTGAACGGGTTATGGGAGGGGTTTCCTTGTGGAGGATAAGCTGGCTAGTGCAATTATATGGCATATTTATACAGCTTGTGAACTATTGAACAAAATTGTTGACATGGTGGCAATGCTGGCTTGACTTTACTTGAATCGCGGCGAACTCATGGCGAGAACCGGTTGAGCCGTTTCCACTAGAGCTATATGTAAGATATTGGCAAATAGCCCGATTGTTTAAGATAAAATGAGTAAAGATAGCGCCCCCTCTGCCTCAAGCTCAATCTCCTATTGATAAACAAAAGCCTGTTGCCCTTGTGGACTTGACGACTTGGCTCAATGTGGTGTAACGTTATGTCCGCCCGGAATGTGCCGATTTAACTCCCCGGCCTACCCCACTTTACCACGAATCGTGCAGTCCTTGGAGGCGTGACTAGGTCTAACCTGATGATAACTAATTCCTATCTACCGGATCGTGATTGCGGAGCTTCGGTCCGACTATCAGATAGCATCTTGTATAATACTTCAATCTTATTATGCGAGAGTTGGACACATTGAATTGAATTGTGTCAAGTAAACCGTTATCTTATCATTCAACCCAACCCCGCTTCTTCCTCATACCATGGCGCGTCTCGAGGATCCAACTGCCCTCACTCAGCTTCCTGAAGAAGCCGCCCGAGTGCGCTACACCTCTTCCCAGCTACAAGACTACTTCAAGACGATCAAGCTTTCTCAGAAGTTTCTAGATCTTGGCTACAGCGTGCTGAAAGACCCCTCTCTCGCCCGAACAAAAGAACATGGCCTCCCGCTGCTGCAAGCCATAACACGCTATCATACATGCAATGTCCCTTTCGAGAATCTCGTTCTTCACTATGATCCTCACAAAGTCGTCACCCTGGACCCTGCAGAGCTCTACACCAAGATTGTAACTCGACGTCGAGGAGGGCGCTGCATGGAGAACAACATATTTCTCGGGACTGCTCTTCGCTCGCTTGGCTATGAAGTGCGTAACTGCGGCGGTCGTGTATCACGCGCCATGAGCCCTTACCCTGAGGTTCGCAAGAATCAGAGCGCTACATACGATGGCTGGAACCATATGCTTCTTCTCGCTCTCTTGGGCGACGAATGGTACGGCGTCGACGTAGGAATGGGTTCCATGGGCCCTAATCTCCCCTTCCCGCTACAAGACGGCTTCGAGAGTCTCAGCATTGCACCGCGTGAGATCCGTATTCAAAGACGGTCCATCTCAGAGACACATGCCACAGATCCCTCCCACGGAACCAAAATGTGGTGTTACGACGTCTGTTATAACCCAGCAGAGGGTGAAAAGACATGGACGCCTGTGTATTGCTTCACGGAACGGAGTTCCTACCCCAGGACTACGAGGTCATGTCTTGGTTCACATCGACGAATCCGAGATCGTTCTTCACCAGGTACATCACATGCACCAAGATGATTATGGATGAGGACAAGGAGGTGATAATCGGAAACCTCACCCTGTTCAAGGACACAGTTAGGGAGACAATTGGCAGTGACCGTAAAGTTGTTAAGAAGTTTGAGACGGAGGAAGAGCGAATCCGAGGTTTGGTAGAGATTTTTGATGTCAATTTGACCGAAGAGGAGAAAAGCAGTCTTCCCCAGGAGAAGAGACTTGGGTAGAGCGAGGAATAGATGAGCATGCTTATTTCGATCCCCGAGAGCAGTACATCATAAATTCTGGACGCGTTAATCAGCACCTTCCACGCCTTCTAAATGTTCAAAATACGTAATGAGTTTATCTAGGCACGAACTCACCGTCAACAGCATTTGGCTATGTTCGTGACACCCTGCCACACCGTTGACATGGCCTTCCATTGGACCCCCATACTTCATGTAAGATCTTTGATGGTAATTATGCACTTGCTCTAAATTTCATGAATCTCCAGCTTCTATTTCACTTAATGTGAAGTCATTGGACAAGGAGGAATAACTCCCTATGAGACATCTCTATATTCCAGTATCGTTGCTGTCCCCAGAGGATAAAATGAGCCGTTTAGATGCCACTTTCCGAAGTGTCCGTTACTTCCCCGCATCTTACTAGGCGATACCAGAACTTTGACATCATGCCTGTGAACCCGATGCAGACCCTCTGAACTACCCGCTGGGATGGTCAAGTGAAACCTACTACCCACGCTAACATCTTCACCCCGCAAACTGTTGACCGATCTCTGGAAGCCGACGCTAATAAGGCCCTGGCATCCATGGTCAAGATAAGCATGCCGATTTCGGCTTCTTACCCGGATAAACCATTGACTCTCTAGAATAAGTAAAGAGAACCATGCTCGATAGTGATTATTGCAATCATTCAGGCTCTTGAACGCACTGCCACCTTCTACAAGTAATTCCTCGAGACATTCAGAGATTTAGTTGCTGTTGAAACTCAACTCAAACATGGCTTCCTGCCGGTTACCCCCACCAGTTCATATACCCAACTCACCAAACACCGTCGAAGTCTACATCATCGACACAACGAGCTTCATGAGCGGGTTCCCCGCATCGACCTTCGTGGAGCCTCTCGTGTCCGGCTTCGACACTATCAATGTCGGATCATATTCGTTTCTCATCAAACATCCCGGCTCTAATACGAAATATGATACCATGGTATTTGACCTCGGCGTGCGAAAGGACTGGGAGAATCTCCCAGAGACCTTTGTCGCTGGTATCAAGGGAAGTGGGTGCAAGATTGAGGTGCAAACAGATGTTGCCTCGATTCTGCGAGAGAATGGTCAGAGCCTAGATGATGTCGGGGCTATTATTTGGTCCCATTGGCATTTTGATCATGCCGGTGACCCACAGACCTTTCCAAGAGCAACGGACCTTATTGTTGGACCAGGGTTCAAGAGCAACATGATACCTGCTTATCCAACTGTGAAGGACTCGCATGTCAATGAAACAGCGTGGGAGGGTCGTGAGTTAATAGAGATTGACTTCAAAGGACAAAGGGGTCTGAAAATTGGCAAATTTGACGCCTATGACTTCTACGGCGATGGAAGCTTTTATCTCTTGAGTTCGCCAGGCCACGCGGTCGGACACATGTCTGCTCTGGCACGCACAACTGCTGACCCCCCTTCCTTCATGCTTCTGGGCGGCGACATCGCGCATCACTGTGGAGAGTTTAGACCATCACCTTACATCCCCCTTCCCGAGATGATTTCCCCAAACCCTCTCGGCCGGACCCTCTCAGCTTGCCCGGGAAGACTCTTCCTCAACATTCATCCCTGGAAGGACCCAGAAAGACCATTCTTTGACCCAACAACTGAGCCTGGATGGCATCTTGAAGCAGCGGAGGCAAAGGAGAGTATTGACAAGTTGATAGAGGCGGATGCCTATGATAATATCTTTCCTGTCATGGCTCATGATATGACGTTGGGTGAGACGGTGGAGTTGTATCCCAAGAAGGCCAATGACTGGATGGCAAGAGGGTGGAAGGAGGCGACGCGATGGGGATTTTGTGGAGAGTTTACGCCAATGGAGGAGATGGATGATAAAAGACAGCATGCACAAATCCTAGGATCTCATGAGGTTCACGAGTTGACGGGGGCTAGTTCCAAGATCATGTCGATTGTGCATCTTGAGTACAAGGGGGAGGAGAAGAAAGCAGAACTTCATAGTCTACCTCTGTGATGGAAGCTGATTACTATCGAGTTTTAGCACTTTGCCTAATGCGTAGAGGTGAATGTACTGCTGCTATCATGCAAAGGACTGTGGAACATCGCGCAACTTTAGACACGACGATCCACTGGTGTTGGACTTATTGGTCTTGATAAATGTGATTCCTAGCAATTTTGGATGGACAACTATTCGGACTCTCTTCATATACCAGATCACTTGGCTGATACTCGTGTTTGTTCATGATATCAAGCCAGCAGAGCACCTGATTTAGTCCGACAGTGTACGTTTCAAGGTATGCTATCTATTTACCTATGTTCCTCATCGCAACTTCATTGTACCGATCTCCCTGCGGTTTCAAGGCATCAACTAACTTCCTCATATCCTTAACTTCCTCGTCCGTGAGCCCTATGTTTCTTGATGCAAAGTTCTCAACCAACCGCTCCGGCTTCGTCGTGCCCGGAATCGAAATCATGCCCTGCGCGGCGACCCAGGCAAGCGCCACCTGAGGCAAGGTGCATTTCTTGCGCTTGGCTAGCTCTCGGAAGCCATCAGCGATTTTCTTGTTGGCATAAAAGTTCTCGCCTTGCCATTTTGGAACTATGCAATGTGTCAGTAGCTAACGACAGTTAGGAAGTGTGAAGACTGACTCTGGCGTCTGTAATCCTCGGGGGCAAAGTCTTCGGGCGTTTGGTAGGGGAAGTTCTCTACGAGCCATCCATGCCCGAGGGGACCGTAGGCTATGAACTCGATGTCAAGCTCACGGGCCGTGTCGATCAAACCGTCGGTCTCGTGAATTGTTTCGAAAGCGGAATACTCTGCTTGGACGGCGTCGATTCTGGCGACTTGTTCTGTTAGCTTTAGTGTTTGCATAGGCTCAATGGGATGATTACTTGAGTTTGCCCTTCGCAGTGTCTCAGCAGAGCATTCGGATAAGCCGATATACTTTGTTTTGCCTTGTTTGCGGAGGGAATCGAGAGCAGGGATGGATTCTTCAAGTGGCGTATCTGGAGCCTTCTGTCAGCGTGTACTCAGCTAATTGACCTAGAGGAGGGCTGCTGACTCGGATCCATGCGATGGATATAGTATAGGTCGGGAGTAAAGCCTAGTCTTTCGATTGTTCCCTCGATGTATGTCGTGATATGCTCAGCCGAGTTGGTCACGGATCCGTCTTCAAAAGCAGCAATGCCGCACTTTGACGCAACTATTAGTGGTTAGTGAGAACACATCGATACGACAAGTCGAAAACCTACTAAAAAGTTTATCACGACAGTTATGCTTTCTGATAAAGTCACCGAGAATCTTCTCATTCTTTCCCGGACCATAAGACACCTAGAGGCGATCAGTCAGCAGACAGCTGCCAAGGGGGCTCGACGAGACGTACAGCGGTGTCCCAGAATGTACAACCCTGCTCCAATGCTTTCAGCAATACGGGCTCGGCCTCTTCGTAGCTGAGGTCGTTGCCGAGTGCGAAGCTGATGCCCATGGCACCAAAGCCCGGCGTGGGAACCTGCAAGTCTCGGAAGCGCATTGACTTGACCATTTTGGGGACTGTCTATCTGCAAGGGCGTGGCGTGTGTAGTGTTCAGCTGATTGACTAACGGTAGGGATTTGGGTGGTAATCGACAGTACCATATGACGACGTTGGACTCTTCCTAGAAGGAAATAAGGGTGTTGAAGACCATAAGAAGAGAGGGGAGTGACCGGGTTGCCATTCCCATTACGCGGTGTAATGAGTGCTGATACAGTGATTAAACCGGGGAGCATCCGGGTTTGGCGGAATGCGTTATCTGACGCTAAGCACGACCGGATTTGTGCATGTCAGCGAGACCCAGTGTGAGGATATAGGATTTACCGAATTTGGGGTAGCATCATTGATAGCTTAGCAAGGTGACCCTAGTGTCGGATATGGTGTTCTCTTCCAGGCGATGCTATTCTCCCCGGGCAATCGCCCCAAGTTCCTCAACGGTACTGATTGATAGAACATCTATTTGCTTGAACAATGGATTCAGTTTAATAATCGTAGTCTTTTCCTTTTGTCCATTAATATGAAAATATAATCCATGTCAACATACCGCTAACCTGAACTCTTGTAAGCTTACTTTGATCACTGAAAGGCATTACGAAGAGTAGGCCTATAATTCCATGATGGGGCTCAGATTCGTGAAACAAGGATCCCTGCGTCAACATGTCGCATCACGGCGCTATAGCTCTATATTTACCCTCTACCAACAGTCTGTTGCAAGTCAATCATGTTGAATCTAGAAATATCTTTCGCAACCTCAGCGCCGCTAATTCTAACACTACTTGAGCGGTAGGTCCATCCCGCAGCGCCTTCACAAGACAAAAGGCGTGCATCTGCCCTTCAGCCTTGATCACAGACGCATCAACCCCAAGTCCCTGCAGCCGGTGACCAAATGCGACGCCTTCATCAACTAAGGGGTCAACTGTCGACAGAAAGATAATGGTTGGAGGGAATTTGGACAGGACATCGTCTGGGAGGTGTGTTAGAGGAGAGGCCAGTGCGGTTTCTCTATCGCTCTTGGTTGGTATGAAGGTCTCAATCATCCAATCCATTGTGGCTTCCGGCAAGAAAGGACCATCCTTGAACGTAGTGTATGATGGATACTTCTTATGTGTTACGGTAACAGGAGCCCAGAGAACGACCTGAGCGATTGTAGCGGGCAGTTGTCTTTGCAACGACATTTGCATCATGGCAATGGCCATATGCCCTACATATAATCAGCACTTAATCGAGGCGGCCTTATACACAACGTACCTCCGACACTATCACCAGCCAGGGCAATGGTTTTGACCAAAAGGTTGTGGTCCTTTCCATAACGAATCATATACTCGAGAACTTCATAGCTCTGCTCAAACGGGAACGGAAACGTCCTATGTGGTGCAAGCGTGTAGTCTGGAAAGACCACCGCAGCTCCAGTCCGTCGAGCCAAATCCTCGACTAACACGGCAAACGATTTGGCACTTTCTCACATCAGCTTGAAGTGTAGAAGTAAGGAGTCATGCTTACCTCCCCATGACCCAGCCGCCCCCATGAGTGTAGAAGATCATTGGAAGTGGCTTGTGAACCAAAGCCATTGGTCTAAACAGTGTCACAGATGTCGGGCCATATTTCCCCTGGACTTCAACAGACTGTATGGCAATGTCACTCGCTGGTTCATGGCGCTGTAGCTCTTCCAGATTCTCGAATGCCTTGTCTGGGCCCCCGAGCTGATGAGGAGCAGGTAGGCCATCGATTGCGGCCGCAAACTTAGCATTGGTGGGATCGAGACTGACCATAGCGACTGAATACCGATGAAAAAAGCTATGAGGGATGTATTTGCTCGGCGATGCACGTTGACACCCCAAAACACCAAAGAGGCCTGACACTATAAGTTCTTTCATCTCTTTCGGCTGAGCGTGGTAGTGATGAACTCCAAGGGTTTGGGTTTGGAGGTTTGGTTAAATTACCGGAGGTTCCCCATTTCCCCGGTATCTCTACACTTTCATGCTTAGCCGTGGAGCCTTCCCCGCATCCGCGGTATACGCTAAATAAAATGGCCCCTACTTATCTTAATAAGGTTCGGCTTGTCGTCTTGGGAGTGTAGGGAGTGCAAGATGGGCCGTTACTTGGCGGTCTGGTCCCTGCATGAGCGATATGGAGAAGTGAGCACTCTCATTTAGATACTGGTGTTATGTATTCAATACCACAACAAAACTGTCAACAGTAGTGATACCTTGCGATTTGCTACCTAGTCGGTGAGCAGTGAAAGGAATTGCCTTTTACCTGTTTTTATACTGCGTACGATGAAGCAAAAACACGTGGGAATTGCAAATTCGTATGAGTGTCTAGTATGGTGGCCTGCTCAGAGAAATGCCAAGGGTTGATGCCGGGAGCATATGCTATCTCCTCAAAGCACCAAAACTCTGACGTCTTGGTTCACTTTCGATCTGTGGAGTTGATAATTACGTCTATGGTGTTCTGGGCGGCGCCTCGTCTAGCAGAGCTTGTAGGGTCATCTAACCGAGCCCCACGGACTAGATACCGGGTTCGTGTTCGGATATCCCGAGATATCAGACATGGAGCCGGTAGCGGATCTACTGTGCGCTGCAACGCAATGTTACGAGCCGTTTTTATCGCGATATCAAATGAATTCAACTCAAAGCTTATCTAGGATACAAGATATCTCAGCCGTGGAGGAGTTGCTGGAAGATGAGATATCGGGGAGATGTGCTTTTCCTCGCTGACACAGTGCAGGCTACTTACATGCGTGCGCCCGAACCGAGTCGGTGGTTCATTCGCTCAGTCGAGACTCGTTAGCCTGGAACTATCTATCAGTACAAGTTACAGAGTTGAGGTGACCCCCGCTTTACCCCAGGATTGCAACAGTCCATGCACTGGATCCCTAGCCTAGCAAGCTATAAATACAACTATTCACTTTCTTCATCCCATCGTCTCCAAGTTGCGCTCCATCTTCCAACAATGGCATCTCCAACAGTATCTTCCATGGACCAGTACACATCTCCCTCCAAAGACGAGAAGATCGTCCCCCATCATGCAGACGCCGGTGGCTCTGACACCGAGAAGGGAGAGTCTCGAGAGGTCTTTCAGGAGAACGTCGATGGTGTTGAGTTCAGAACTGTCAGTTGGCAGCGAGCCACTGTGGTCTTTCTCAAGATCAACTTTGCGATGAGTATCCTTGCTATCCCTGGAGCTCTTGGTGCGCTGGGCTCTGTCGGGGGATCTCTGTGCATCGTTGGATATACTTCGCTCAACGTTTGTAAGTACATGTCTCAATACCCTTGAGCTTGAGGCTAATGGCTTTTCCGTTTAGATACCGCCCTTGTTCTTGGTGACTTCAAGCACAACCATACTGAATGCCACAGTAAGCAGCCAAGTCCCGGTCGAGATTGAACAGTCGCTTATATTTCTTAGCATTAGCCGATATGATGGGCCTCATCTGGGGTCGCTGGGGTCGTGAACTTGTTGGTGTCCAGATCATCGTCGCCCAAGTTCTCATCTCTGCCGGTGGCATAGTCACATCGGCTATCGGTCTCAATGCACTGTCAGATCACGGGGCATGCACCGTCGTATTCGCCCTCGTCTCCGCCATCCTCATCACACTCTTCTCTTCGATACGTACATTTGCTCGTCTGGGCTGGTTGACCTGGTTCGGCTTCATCACATTCGTCCTTGGAGTTTTTATCTTCGTCGTGGCCGTGACGCAAGTAGACAGACCAGCTGCCGCTCCTAAGACGGGCGACTTTGATCTCGGTTGGGCACCGATCGCGTATCCTAGCTTTGTTGTCGGCATGATCAACGCCACGAACATCTTCATCAGCACCTGCGGCTCTTCTATGTTCTTGCCTGTTATATCTGAGATGAAGAGACCGCATGACTATCGTAAGGCTTGTCTCGTGGCTGGCTTTATTGTTGGGGCCATGTATCTCTCTTTCAGTCTTGTTATCTACAGATGGTGCGGAATATGGATCTCAACGCCAGCTTTTGGCAGCGCCGGTCCCCTCATCAAGAAGGTCGCTTATGGAGTCTCTTTACCTGGACTTATCCTTGGCGTTGGTATCTATCAACATGTCGCTGCTAAATATGCCTTTGTCCGCATATTGCGAGATTCTGAGCACTTGCAGGCCAATACCTTTACTCACTGGGGAACTTGGCTCGGTATCAACCTTGCCTTGGGAACTGCAGCCTTCATCGTGGCTGAGGCGGTGCCCATCTTGAATTATCTTCTTGGCTTGGCCGGTTCCCTTTGCTTTGCGCCATTCAGCCTGGTGTTTCCTGCGCTACTGTGGATGTATGACTTCAAGAGCTACAAGACTGGCACGCTGGGTCAGAAGAACAAGTACACTTTGCATGTACTCATCATGATTCTTGGTTTTTATATGATCGTCGCCGGCACGTAAGTACTCACCTATCCTGCATCTCCATGTGATATACTGACCAGCCACTCCAGCTACTCCGTTGGCGTTTTGATCAAGGAGGCATTTGACACTGGTGCGATTGCCAAGGTCTTTGACTGCGCGGACAATTCGGGTTTCGTGCAGTGAGATCGTATGAAAGCACGGATCACAGATTGAATTACACTCGGACATTCGTCGTGTTCTTCTTTGTGGTGTTATGAAGACAGATAGGCGACGGATAAAAGATTGACATAAGGGTTGGCCTTTGCATTTTGTTACATGTAACGCGTGACTTAGACACAGTCGCGGTTTGCTAATTTAATCCATCAACTTCATATATTCTCTCCTACCTTGTCTATAGCCCATAGACTGGCTTTCTCGTAATGGCCCATGTCCCGGTCGTCAAGCTCCAGCTTGATGTAGTGTAGTCTCACAGAGTGCCACTGTCTAAAGTCTTATGTTTTAACGTAATGGACGTATCTGTTCAGCTACGTTATCAAATTACACCTGGAGGCATGAAGTACAGTATCAAGATCAGTAAAGAACCTCAATTTCAAATTGGAGAATACGGCGGTTCAACAGAATGTGCATAATTAACTAATCTACCTCTATCTTGAGCCTCCCAATACCACGATCTACACAAGCCTGCAACGCCCGCCCCTTCTCCTTCTCAAGCAGCGACGTGCTCTTGTAGTCAACCTTTCCCTCGCTCAACGCCACTTTACAAGCACCACAAGCCCCAGACTTACAAGAGTACAATACGTCGAAACCGGCGTCATTTAGCACGTCTAGCAGCGTCTTGTTTGGAGGAACTGTCATCGTTTCGTGTCTCTTGGAGTCCGGCTCATCAACTTCGACCTCGAAGGTCGCTCCAAGATCACCACCGCTACCGCTACCGAAATCTTCGAAATGAAGCATGTGGTCTGGATATCCAAGTTCATTGGCAACAGTCTCGCATTCTTTCATCATGCCTGAAGGTCCGCATGAGAATATGCGTGCGTTGTATGCCCCATCTTGGCTGGGCTTTGGTATGACGCTTCTAATATCGAGTCGTTGACCCTCTGATCGGCAGTACAGAGTGGTCTTGCTTTTGGGCAGTTGATCAATAAAAGCAGCCTCTTCAAGACTTCTGATGGCATAATGAAGATGGTATGGTAGGCCTTTGCTCTCCCAGTCGCGCATCGATGGCAAAAAGGCTGTTATTCCGATCCCTCCGACGATCAGAATGCGTGTGAGATTCTCATCGCATTTTTCATCATTTTCCATCGCACCAGGATTTGATCCAGGAGACATTTCAATCTCATCGCCAATCTTCAACTCATTATGTAGATAAGCCGAACCCCCTCGTGATTGTCTATCGAGCGACACACCCAGGCTGAACTTATATATATCACCGTCGACAATCGAGTAAGAGCGCTCGAATTTTGTTTCGCGTCCGATTTTGATCTGTGCAAAGGCGTAAGGGTCAAACGCGGGGATGACAAGAGTCAAAGGCTCTTTCAGGGCAAATGTGAGCTTCCTAACACGCTGAGCGACGAGGCGAGCGTCGACCAGAGTGTATGTTTTTGGAGTACTCCTTAATCTCTCATTTGCAATGTCCAGAAAAAGATCTGTCATAGGAAGTTGTGTACATTCCGCCAGCAGATTGAGAGAGACATTCCTTGCTCTAATGACACGCTGAACGTTCAACACAGACCACTTGGGATACGGTCTCTCTAGCAAAGAGATTGTATCTCCTTTGCAGATATCGCCTGTCTTCAAGACTCGCATGTTCCAGCCTGCTCGTCCTGTTCGTATCGTCCGTTTTAGAGCTCGCGGCCATTTGAATCGTGAGTTGAGTTTGAAGCACGGATGTCGTGGTTCGCTTACTTCGAGAAGAACGTCGTCACCGAGTTTGTATATGTCGCCAATACAAACATTGTCGTCATTCATGTTGGTCGTAACAAGATTCTCGCCGTATGCTCCGACATCATATAGATCTGGCTCTGGCGGGTTCTCGGCTCGCCAGTCTGGGTAATGATCTGGGTTATACTGATGCACTGCACGCTCTGTGCCACCGTGTCTGTTGGAAGCGTGTTCGTCGCCCAAAACGCCAGTCGCGCTGCAGAATATTTGTCCGTCATGTCGCTGTTTGTAGATAGCAGATGTGATTTCGCCTCCTAGGGCACCTTTCTTGACTCTTCCCGCTCTGACTTGCAAAAGAATTCCCGGCTTGGGAATAGGGGCATTATCGAGATGTGATACAGTCTCCTTAGGAATATTCGTTGTCGATGGAACTCCCATTTTTCAGGAAATTATACAAAAGAATTACGATCCGTATTGCTCACTTGGACCATATTCTTGCAGTATGAACCCTACTTCTCATAAGCGTGAGCTGACATGTGTAGATACTCCACTTGTCATAACCCGACAGTTACGCGGAGGTTCCGATGAGGTCGGGTAGCACGCGGAAACTTGGGCGACCCTTAATGGCAAGGATCAGCTTGTGGAACCAACACTCGCCAGCTATAGGGTACGCCATATTGGAACGACGGGCTCGATGAAACCCAGGCGCCATTTAGTCACAGAAAGGCACTCGGATTAATGCGATAAAATGCAGGCAGAAACTAGGGAGCCCAAGATCTATGAAGCCTGGTACTAACCATGGTGATAGCAATATAAGTCGAATATGCAAGTAGGAAAAGACATGCGTTAGACACAAAAATGGTAGGCTAATTTCCCTGATGGTTACAAGAACACAGTACATCACTATGTTGAAAACGTCACGCAACAAGTGACTCGATTCGCAGAAAATATTTCCCGTTGGTTACTAAAGTTTTAAATACTGAGAAGCGAATATGAAGCAATATAATATAATACACTTTCGCGACCTCCGTATTTGATCCATTTTTGAACTTAATTTTGAGGAGAATCATAGCATGGCATTACGACCAGCTTTGGATTCCGGCCAAATTCTACTGAGAAAGGGCCATATCTACCTCGTAGCTTATGAATTGCAAAGAATGAATAAAAAATAGAATGTAGTGGTAAGCTGATATACCTATCAATCAATACGTGTTGTTAGAACATATAGCTGTGTAACAACCCACTAGGCATTGATCCCGAGGTACTGGGCCCAGATCCTACCATACTGGCAGAGCTATAAAAGGCTTGCAAAGTACAGGCCACGAGAAACTATGGTCAGAAGCACGGCACGTGGGTACATACACTCCCGCCAACCTCATTGTCTCAACACCCGTACTAATACAACAGATAAGTTCGAAGGACCATAGCAGTCACAACTGCTGCCTGCGCACTCCTGAAGGGTGGATTCCCCGAAACGATTGGACCAAGGCTGTTTGTGCCATGCGCTGGGGATCTGTTGTAAGTAGCCCCCCTAACAGTCTTGGGGCAAACATTTGACAGGAGCATCAGGCGACATTTGATGGTGTTAAATGCATCCAGAAGCCAGGCAATGTCATCAGCGGTGATGACTTTTATACCGCGTGCAAGCTGTATGGGTACAATGATGGCTATGGAGATGACTGGGAGAAGGGCGCAGGATATCGCGGTACTTGTTCGTAGGGTTGTCCACTAACCCAGGAGCAGAATCTGATATACAAGTACGCCAGAGATGGGACTGAGATTGAGACACTTACAATGTACGGTTGACTGCTTGCTCAGACCAGTATCTCATCAAGGACATGAGAGTGCTCTAAAAAGTGTTGCAAAGAAATTGAACTTGTAGTTAGAATATATTATACGTAGTGCTATAAAATGTTTGACCAGCATTCATCTGGCGGCGTTTCGGCATAAGGTCTACTTATGTCGGGACTATAGTTAAATGAAATAAAAATGAGAGTAACCTAAATATATCTTTCTGCAAAGAACCACTTCAATGCGAGCTTGTGATTAGCCACCCAGATGGTGATCAGCCACTGCTGCACCATGCCAGTAAGCAAGGCAGAAAGCCTCCGAAAAGTCTCCGCAGCTGGTATATCAGCCTCGTCGCAAACCGATAAACGAAAAACACAACAATCCACAACGACCTCAATTTTCTGCAACAACGATTAAAAATGACGCGAAATATTCTCATTGTCGGGGCTACTGGCCAACAAGGCAAAGCCACCATCGACGCCCTGTACAAAACCCTTGACAGCTCGCCTGGATACGAAGACACCAGAATCCTTGCGTTAACAAGGTCTATTGTATCGCCAAAGGCTCAAGCTCTCCAAGCAGAGTATCCAAGAATAACCCTTGTGAAGGGAGATACCCAGACGCCGCAGCCCATCTTCGACCAGCACCCGAACATCTCATCGATCTTTGTAGTCACAGTTCCGCCAAATGATGAGGCACAAGCGCTCCCTCTGATCGACGCAGCAACATCGCATCCATCAGTTGATCACATCGTCTTCTCTAGTGTTGACCGTGGTGGCGACGAGATTAGCTGGTCGCAACCAACCGAGATTCCTCACTTTGCCGCCAAGCACCGCATTGAGCTACGACTGCGGGAATTATGCAAAGAGAAGAACAAACGATGGACTATCCTGAGACCGACAGGCTTTATGGATAGCTATAACCCTGGTTTCTTCGGTCAGATGATGGCGTCCCTTTGGGCAGAGGGGATGCCAAAGGATCGCAAGATGCAGCTGATTAGCACCCATGATATTGGCGTGTTTGCAGCAAAAGCACTTTTGAATCCAGATATTTGGGTGGGAAAGGCACTAGCATTAGCTGGTGATGAGTTGAGCTTTTCTGAGATACAGGAGATTTTCCAAGAAGTGGTGAGACAGGAGCTGCCCCAGACATACAAGATTGTAGCATATCCTATATTATGGATGGTCGAAGATGCGTCGAAGAGCTTCGCGTGGTTTAGGGATGCGGGTTGGAAGGCGGATATAGTCAGCTTGAGGGCACAGGAACCTGGTCTCCAGAGTTTTGCTTGCTGGCTCAAAGAGTCGAGTAAATGGAAGTCCGTTTAAGTTAAACAATTTTTGCAATCAGTTTGTGCTCTCGGCCAAGGATGATTAAATTAGCTAATATGTATATCTAACATAAATCTTTGCGAAAATTTCCTTTGAGTCTCGGAAACACATTTAATGCCAACTTGTAACAGATTTCCATCCTCTTATCTTCTAGCCTGAAGTCTTCACGCCTTGCAGGGGCTTTTACCGTTGGCGCCCCACGCACCGCCATTATTATCAAGCGCCCAGAATACAGCACCGCCCAAACATAATCCATCAGCCCATGCCATCTTCAGTGCCAACGTATCAGCATCGTCATAGCCTATCCACTGATCACCTCCCCAAGTCGCATACTTCTGCATAGCCTCGCTGTCAAGCTCGACGGTGGCTTGGTTGGCTGCTATGGCCTTCTTGATATCACTCAGCACCATGACGCCTGTCGGATCTTTGACACAAGACCCCTCTTCGCTTGGCCCCGATGCAGCACAACCTGCTTCTTTGCAACTGGAGGAGGAGAGGGTATACCCGCGGCCGTACAATGGGATGCCGAGGTTGATAAGAGACGGATTGGTCTGGTTCGCCCACAGTGGCATGAGATCATTGGCAATGTCAACTATGCTGGCCTGGTAGGTGACAACACTCTTTGTTGGCTCTTGATCAATGCCCCAACCATGTAAATCGTAGGCCATAAAGTTGAAGAAGTCGACGTATTTGCCCATACCGGCAGCGTTGAAGCCCTGGATACTACCCCAGTCCGCTGGCACCGCCGCTGAGATGCCATAATCCTTTCCAAAGGCAGCTCGGAGTTCCTGGACAAGAGAGACCAGGTTTGCTGCATCGCCGGTCGCTGGAAATTCCCAGTCGAGGTCAACACCTTGGAAGGAATAAGTCTCCATGAAAGACTTGAGAGACGAGATGAAGGCAGATCGCGATTCCGATGAGGCCGCCATGGAAGACCAAGTCTCAGTTGAGAAACTGCCGCCACCAATGGCAATCCACGTTTGCAGCGAGCTGCTCTGCAAAGCGGTAAACTGCCTATAGTAGTCGACATCTTGAGAGTTCTGAGCGCCCACTGCGAAACTGCTGGAGTCGAAATCGGCAAATGCCAGGATCAGATGAGTCAATCCGTTGGTCTGAATCTGGGAGGGAAGGACAACATCGCAAGATCGGTCCCAAGCCTGCTGTACGCGCCAGTATCCAACGCGACGGCCATTAGTCGCACTCTTACCGCCAGAAGAGCAAGATGGAACAGTAGGTACAGAACAGCTCCCGTACGCTGACTGACATCCATCACCGCAGTACACACTCGACGTTCCGCAGTATCCGGCCGAGGAGCAGCAGACGTTCAAAGGGCAGCGAGCTCCATCGCTGTCAGGGCCGCACTGGGCGAGGACAAGATTGGGTAGAAGACCAAGAACCAGAGCCAGGCGGCCAACGATTTGAGGGATGGAAATTACCATGGTGGAAGATACTTGGACCAGGGACAAAAGATCAGAGTGCTAGGCTCGAAGCTTCCTGAGCCTATTATATGTCCCATTCTGCATAACACCTCGGAGACATTTAACCGTCTCAACACTAAGCCCTGTTGATAAATGACTATCTCCACATCTAAAATAACGCTGACGCCAAGATGTCCAACTATTTTCATGTGCCGCAGGACCAAAATAACCCGTCTAGGGAGGCAAGAAAACTCAGTACCTTGACCCCAAGTGATGAAAATACGTAGGCAAGTCTAGCCTAAGCATAGGGCAGTCTTTGCTAAATTTATTTTAGCATCCCCTTCTCAAGTCACAAGCCTTCGGCTGCTAAGGCGATCGCTTCCGTTAAAGAACCAACCGTGCGGCGCTTAAAGCGGTCAAAGCCGCGCTTGGGGTCCGAAGCTTCCACTACACCACTTGCTTTGATTGGTAGTCGAACGAACTTGAACAGCGATCCCTACTCCACAGTAAGCCTGCGCCAAACCTTCAGGGCCTATCCCAGACAGCGGCTTTCGACGCAATTGGTCTCCTGTAGGGCTCTCCTGAATTCTAAAACGGAGCGTTGGCAAAGAAGAGCTAGGCGTCTTTTACACCCTGGATGATAAACCATGCATGACCTTGTTGCTGACAAGAGTCTCCCTTGTTGGAAAATATACCCATTCTTAGCTTCCTTCAACAGCCAAATGGGTACGACTGTCTACGCTACAGCATCATTTGAACTTCCAGTTGGCTATCAGAAAATTGACAAACTTGAAGCCAGCATCTTGCTTTAGCAGACGAAAGCACTTGAATAAACGCCATATCGGGCCGAGCCGCCCACGTTCTCTTCTCTTGGGGGCTGAGTCTATTGTTAGGTACTTTTGTCTAGCCCTATGGGGCAAATGAAGCTTTGGGTTGGGTGGGTGGACCGTGAACTCGGTGGAGTAGGGAGATTATCAAATTAACCTCGGGGCTTTTGCAAGGGTCGTTTCCAAGAGTGAGCCCACATAAAGGCATTGTGCCCTGCTAGGACGGTCGAGGGGGAATTCCTTCTGCGTCGTTTGCCTTTGCCTAAGCCAAACCAGCGACATGGAGCTCTCTCTGGTGTACTTTCTCTGTATACTTTCTCTAGCCTCAGCCTCGTTCCCCTTCAACTTTGGACTGTAAGCTACACGGACCTCTTGTCTTAAAATCCTCCCTGACTAACTGGTCCCAGCTCATCCTCTCCCGTTCTCCTACCACGCGCGAAAAATCCCACTAGCAAAGACGGCAACTGTGGTTCCAACTCGGAGACTAACGCGACATGCCTCACATCCACTTTCGGTAACTGCTGCTCCGAGAAGGGATTCTGCGGCAAAACGAGCGCCTATTGCAATGAGGGTTGCCAGAGTGCCTTTGGTAGCTGCTCGTCGAGTGATGATGGACAGCTTGTGAGCACGTCGGGCTCGTGTGGTGCGACGTCGACCAGCAACATCACTTGTGAAGGCAGCTCGTATGGAGACTGCTGTTCTGAGAAGGGCTACTGCGGCAAGAATGCGACCTATTGTGGTGCTGGGTAAGTTCAATCTCTTGTTTACTCCGAGAGTGTTCCGATAAGAGTGGCATTTCTTTGGGGTTCTCTCTTGGCAAGCTTGTCGTCAATCCAGCCGGCATCGCCAGCTTCAGGCTCTCCAACATGCTTTTAGAGGTCGCTGACATTGATATCAACAGGTGCCAGAGTATGTTCGGCAGCTGTTCATCCAGCGACGAGTCCTCCACGACAACCGCGACGTCTGACAAGACTTCAACCTCGACGGCGTCGGCGTCAACGAGCCTTGGTGCTATATCTATCGACGGAAACTGCGGCTCTAATTCGGATATCAATGCCACCTGCCAAGATAGCACGTTTGGCGATTGCTGTTCGGCAAAGGGATACTGTGGCAAGACCTCAGGTATGTGACCCCGCGAAATGGACTCAACAAAGCTAACTCCTCTTTCTAGATTATTGCGCCTCTGGTTGCCAGAGCGACTTCGGTTCCTGCGATTCGTCATCCTCATCTGCGACTGAGTCTGCTTCCTCGTCGACATCCTCCTCCGAATCCTCCTCGTCAACACCATCAACAACACCGTCGACAGCCGGCCTCAGCACCGGTGCCAAGGCCGGAATTGCGGTCGGATCTGTCATTGGCGGGCTAGGAGCAATAGGGCTTGTGGCTTTTCTTGTGCTACGAAGGAAAAACAGAAAGTCTTCTCAGCAACTTACAGATAGCGATGCGGGCAAACCTAACGACGAGACGAGATATGAGTTACATGACGAGAGGACGCATGAAATGCATGCGCAGAATCTGGTTGAGCTACCTGCTGATTATGGAAGGGTTGATGACCGGGCTGCGGCAGGGTATGATGGGGCATACAGAGGACATTAAGTGCGGGTTATGGGCTGTGAGCTTGCTCTATCAAGTTTGACCGCTCATAATGTGGGTGTGAAACCGGTGATTTATGACCAGATTAGCTACTACTCCTTTTAATAGATGACATTAAACATTACATTTTCCCCAGTGATAGTGTAAGGCTACCTAATTCTACATATCTGACATCCTTCCATCCTTGACATATATAGTTATGCTATAGTAAAATTAAAGAACGAGAACTAGTCTCTGTTGGCTGACGGATTATTAGCACCAGCGAAGCTCAGTAAATGGAAATGGAGTTTCTTATACTTGAGTTGCATCTCCGAGTTATCTACTGTTACACAAGCATCCGGGCCATTACTTCACATATGGCGCTAGTTTGGGGGGCTGCTGAGATTAAAGCTGCAACAATTCTTAGAGACTGTGAGAAGTGCAGTTTATGATGAGCAAAAGGCTGCAGCAAATAACCACAGCAAGGATGGGCGAGCCGTTCAAGGTACAGATCATGTTGAACAGAGCTTCTTTGTGATTCGGAATAAGGGCGGTGACCGTAGGGCTCATAATATCGATTGGACGCTCTTCCTTCAATTACAAACAGATATATAGCAACGGAATATTTCTTTCGTAAGGAGAGGAGCTTTAAATGGACCTCGTGTAATCATCCGGCCTTACATTCCATCCTCAAAGAGGCTTCCGTCCCCAAACAACCTTCTGTCTGAAATACGAATGGATCTTAGGTGATCGAATCTCGCTTCTAAAGTGAGAGATGAAGACAGTGACTTCTTCCTCAGTCCATCCCAGCGCAGTAGCCATATGAAGAACTGTTCCCTGAGCGTCTTGTTCGAAGGCAGCCTGCATAAACTGCCCTACACTTCGGTACTTCGGATCCTTTGGCCATCCTCCCACAGGATTCTGTCACAACGCGAATTAGTACTAAATTTATCATGAAAGAACGACTTACCTTAAACTCCCGCTCCTCAATGTCACAAAATCCTGCTTCTCTCATCCCTTCTCTCTGGATGTCCTCCTCGAAAATCGTAAACGGTCGTCCTATCTTGCGTCCGCCTTCCACGAAGAACCTCTCCCACTGGCTTAGCGCACTGCCTGGCTGAACTGTACCGTCATCGCTTTCGACGCGTGATGATGGCTCGTAGCTCTCGATGTAGCCTCCTGGTTTGAGGCACTTATAAGCTTCCTTGAACAGAGACTTCCAATCTGCGATGCTGCCGACGAGCCATCGCATATGGATGTAGTCGAAGGTGTTAGGCTGGAAGGTCCATTCTTGGGTACAGTCTTCAATTTGGCTGTTGAGAAATCAGTACTAGAGAGACGCAGACTTGTTTTTTTAACAGGAAGTACTTACAACTCTAGATTGGGCGGGATCCAACCAGGCTGAATTGGTGCAAGATCCGTCCCGATTATGGAAGCATTTGGGAACTTATCCGCAAACTCCCTTCGTTTCACATCAGCCTCAGGTTCTCTTCAGTGTTTTGTATAATGCGAGCTTACATGGCCCAGATCCCTGTCAGATCGTTGTTCACGTTGCCCATTACTTCTATAGTTTACTTACCAGTTCCCGTTCCAATGTCGACGGCAATCTAAAGTACCATGCTGATCAGCCTATCCCATCAACCTCGTGCCAAGATGCCGTACCTGAAAATCGTCTGGGACTGGAGCTAAGTACAGCTTATCGCCCAGTAATAGAGTGAGCACATGGTGGCTAGATACCATGACGGTCAGCTATAGTAGAAGGGATCCTAGGCAGGCCTACTTGATATCCATTGCCTCTTGGCCGGTGTCATCGATGGGTCCCCTTCTCATAGTTAGTCGTGGTAACCACGTTTTACTGCTATGACGCACCAGTACTCGGGATTTCCCCGCTCACTCTGATATGCCCTCCCATTGATAGTTCGATACTGAAGAATACTGGATGTCAAAGAAGCTGTTGAGCTCGCATTGTCAAGAACAGCTGAGTCTTCATCGCCTGGCGCGTTTTCTTCCTTTTTCACCGCATGAGTTAGCGGCAGAAGATGAACCGCATTGCGAAACTCACCTCTGGTAGTTGTGACCAATGCTCTGGTGGGAGAAGACCGCTCTCCGCGTCCACGGGCGCCGGTGATGAAAGAGTCGAACCTGAATCGGCACGCTTATTGCGAGCGGGCGACGACATTTTGGCTGTGTAGTGGTGAAGAGTGAAAAGACAACAGTGGACTGGTGGTCTGGAAATGATCATGATCTTTGAACTCGGATCGCGGAGTCAAACGTCCGATAATCCAAGTTTGTTGATGTATCGAAATGTGCCAACAACAGTGGAGTGCTGGCCAATTGTTTGGCTTTGATCCTTGCGACACGTTTACATATGCCGGGAAAATGGCCCGATATAATGCAATGTTATATACGGCTGAGTTATTTTTCTTCCGTACCTCTAACATGTGACGATTGATATTTGCTACGGACATCAAATGTTGACTGCTGCGCGACTCGGATTGGTTACAATAGATACAGTCAGTAATCGTCTAGCTTACTAGCATTCACTTACAACACCAGTTTCGGTTTCTAGTTTTATCTTTGTTCCTGTATCCTGATGTCCATGAAGGTAACGCCAATGAGGAAGGTGTATGAAGAGACAGGGAGCCGCCTGTAACAAAGGTTACGGTGTCGCGTGAAGCCGTATGAATAATTGTTGCACGGGTTGATATAATTTCTACCTAGACTTGAATTCTGTCATCTGAACGGGGCATTATTATTTCACATCAACTGATGCCTTAATAAAGAGCAAGTTAATGGATTCGCTACCACCGTCGGAACGGGAGGAGACGAGTTTATAGTTTGACGAGGAGGCTGAAGGTGGCCTTGAGAAACCTCGTTCTAATTAGTCTATTATATATGTTATTTCCAAGATATATCACTACTATTCTAGGGACTAAAAAAAGAGAAAGGTGGAGGAGGTGAAAACCTTCCGGGCATGAATCACAAGAAACCCTATATAACATGAGGAGGGAGATGTAAGATACGGCGTATATTTCTCCGGAATATGAATCATCAAGAACAAAATCGTTAGTTAAATGCTCTCGGGCTAGTCAGATCATTAGATCAGGAAGCCCAAAGCTAGTGGTCACATACAAACAGGATCGATTAGCCCTGGGTCCTCGGCAGTGCCTCGGCAAGGTTCTGGGATGCCCGAAATCCAATTCTTGTTCCCGACATAGGACAGGGAACGCATCACACAAAATCATGACCACGTCATCGATCTCATTTCTCGAGTCACGCTTTTCACGCGCAAACCTGCGATGATTGTGTTGATGGGTACACGGCTTTGTGAAGGATTAGGAGACGACGCATGTCGTGCCATGCTGAAAATCCAAGACACGGAAGCAGATGTAGAACGAGCTAGTTTATGAGATCCCTTGCTCAGTTAAAATATACATTAAACACAAAACTGCATCTAAGCAAATGACTATGCAAGTGGTTGCTTAATAGAAACCTTGGAAAATCCTCCGCCTTGTTCGACAAAACGCTTAATCTCTTCCAATGCGTGCTCGGCCGTACCTTCAACTACACGGACCGGCGGTAAGCGGAATCCCTTCCCATAATGTTCAGCAGCCCACTTCAAGCCCTCCCAAGCTCGAGCATGGTCCGCAGGTCGTGCAGGAATGGAAATCGGATGAGGAGCGCCAGGAGGCTGAATCACAAAGTCGTGTAGTGATGAAGCAACGGGGAACTTGAAGCGCGTGTTGTCCCGTATGACCACCGAAGCAACGATAGTATCGTCTGCTACAGCTTTAAGCACCTGGTCGGCTGAACTAGGGGCTCCCGCAGCATCAATTGCGTATGAAAACTTATCAAAGCCCGAGTCACGCAGAGCTTTGGCGATGGACTCGTGGACGTTCTCATCCCTATAGTCGAAGAGGTGCTTGACACCGAGAGAGCGTAGATGCTCGAATTGCGCTGGCTTTGCGGTGACAAAAATAGGAGACACGCCACTTGCGATAGCGAACTGAAGGGCACAGTATCCGACAGAACCTGTTGCCCCCCAGAGCAGAAATGGACCATTGTGGGCCAGCCTTTCGTTCTCTGCAGGGAGAGGGAATTTGAATTGGTTGAATATCGCATCAGCGGCTGTCATGGCAACAACTGTCAAACTCGCTGCGTCGGGTGGTGGCAGGTTGTCAGGGACTTTGTACAGCAAATCTTCCGGGCATGTGACGTAAGCTTGATGAGCTCCGTAGTGAACAGGTGAGTACAAGCCTGCGGGCGTGATTCCCGCTACAATATCTCCGGGCTTGTAAACAGAACCCGGCGTTGTTGTTTCCAGGACTTGACCGCTAAAGTCATGGCCCATGACGGTATTGTTCATTCCTAGGTTAGTCGCATGCTTGATGTCGGCGGGATTAACGCCCGAGTATAGAACTTTGATAAGCAATTCGCCGTTGCTTGGTTTCGGGAGGCCTTGTCGTTCGATGACCTTGGGATTGTTCTCCGAATCGATGAAGAGTGCTTTGGTGGTATTCGCGACAGTCATTTTCACAACACGATGGGTGAAGATCTTAGCTTAAGTAAAGTTCTGGCTGAAAAATAAATAGATGTCTATGGAACGAGTTTATGTATACGAGTTGGGCGTTTATAAAGGGATACTGAGATACCAGATCTCGGTATTTACAGATCCCAGACTGCCGATTATATAATCAGATCAGCAGAGGCAGTACGTGAACAAGACCCGCTTACGACTTATAGAACTGGGGGGACACGGCGCGGAGCGGTGTTCGCGTGGTTAGAGTTTTGGCTTCCTCCACATCCCGATGAGAAAACGTCCCGCTGGGCGCAGTCCACGGCCGAAGTTTGCTCCATCGTGCGCGTCTCAACTAACTCGATCATACAATGGCATGGTGAACCTGGCGCATGAGTCCGTGCAACGAAACAGTGGAACGTAGGTTTCATTCTCTGTGCGGCGCGTCGTCTACGCTCTTACCGCTTGAAAGTGATACGGTAACTTTCTATCAGCGACCCACTCATCATCGACACCTATGGTCTTGGAAGCACGCCCTGATGGGCCATTGTGATACTTTGTCCTCATGACGATAGATGAAATAGACAGTTCATGTGGCTTGCGGCATGAATTTTCTCTATTCACACAATCTTCAAGACATTGCTAGATGGAAAACAAATGCCCACTTGTCTAGACCCATGTCATAATCGGTACTGAAGAATATCAGTTGCTCAGACTCGTCAATCAACATAACGAATTTCACCAACAGCTCTCCTTAATACACAAACAACTTTACTCGTAAGTTAGAAGCATTGTGAACCTTGAAGGTTAGCAAAATGCCTGATCACCTTTTTGTCTCCACGGAAACTTTGCGGAGACATACTATCCGGAGACTTTTGGTTCAGCTGAACACTTCCAACATATATAAGCTTGTTTGCGAAGGCTCAATACCTTCCAACTTACACTCTAACCTTTCCTTATTCTCTAGCCTTCGTTGTCACCTCGAATCACTACCTGCTCGGCCTCGAGAGACATTTTGCCAATTATGGTCGACAAGATCAACAGTATCAGTGACGAGGCCAAGGCTCTCGGAGAGAAGAACAAAGAACATTTCGAGTATGATCCCCCAAACGCATATCAGTTGTAGTCTAACATTAGTAGCCAAGTAGCCGCTGAAGTGTTCAAGCATCCCTGGATTCAGCGGTTGTGTAGCCAGATATCCGACGAGTTACGACAAAACCTAGGCTGGATCGGCGTTCCTGACAAGCCGGGTCAGTTCAAAATACTTGATTATGCCTGCGGTAATGGCGTTGCTTCTCGTGTCAGTACTCCTGTCCTTTATAATACCAATATGGCTAATCGTCTTAGGCACTCGCCCCGTATGTCTCAATCGTCCGTGGCATCGACATCTCATCCAAGATGGTTGAGCAATACAACATGCTTGCAGAAGCTGCTGGATTTAGCTCGGATAGAATGAGAGCTATACACGGAGACTTAATGGATCCCGAAGCATCGCCCTCCCCCGAGCTCGACACTCTAGAATTCAACGACTTTGACCTTATTGTCATGTGTATGGCTCTCCACCATGTACAAGACTACACAGCCATGATCCAGAGACTGAGCGAAAAGCTCCGCCCTGGTGGAGTGCTTCTGATAATAGATTTGGTAGCTTCCTCGGAAAGTGGATGCCCTGAAGCCCCTATGGCTCAAGATTTGTCTAACCATACTATGTCCAAAATGGGGTTTACTGAGGTAGAGGTCAAGAATGCATTTGAGAAAGCTGGCCTGGAGGATTGGTCGTGGAGATGGTGCTCTGAAAGATCCCAGGTCCCTGAGGAGATAGGTGGCGAACAGCAGGGCTTTTTCGCCCGAGGTTGTAAAAGCGTTCGGGATAGTGAGATCACGCAAGTCTAAGAGGTTTCAATTATAGGTGAGAATGAGACAGACTAGATATGATGGTAGTCAAATGTGTCAATGGGACACTGGCCAATATGCATGGGACCTGTGCATAAGCCTCCCTCAGGGAGTAAGAAAACACTAGATCTTAATATAGGGTTAAAATAAACTCAGTAAAGAATCCCCTAAACTTAGGCTAGATTTACCTAAGTATTTTAATTGCTTAGGGTTAAGGTCCTGAGTTTTCTTTCGCCCCCTAGGCCTCCTCGCCATATCAGCCTTGGAGTGGGGAACTCCGTCTCGCACCTTTCAGGTGTCCTTGAGTATCAGTTAGTGTGCCCATGGTTTTTCCAGTCCAACAATGTCAGCGACCTTACTCCTCGCCACTCTGACATCACATGATGATGTCAGAAATCAACACATTTCAAGTTTTCAAGACCAGGCAATTAATACTTGACTCTCACAGCCCAAAGCCACAATCATATACGTGGATGCGCCACGAACAGTCACCATGGGTATGCCATATTCAAAACAAGTCCACGCGGCATTCGATCAAGTCACGCCGCTCGTGGCAGCTGGATTCGAAGTCCTCCGCACGACCAAAAACATCGCAGTCTTTCTTGCCTTCCTCCAAGCATTTGTAGCCCTCATATTGACTCTCACGCTATTAGCGATCCTGGCGGTAATATACTCTATCAATCCAGACTTGGAAGAGGAACGCCGTGCGCTGGTCACGCCGTGCATGCAGTGGATAGCGAGCTGGGTGATGGAGTATGGAGCTTTGACGGCGTGGATTTTGAAGCTCCTTCTGGTTCTCGGTACTGCTGGGCTGGGGATATTTCTCTGGCAAGGGTCTACGACCGAGGTTGTTCCGGAGGTTGAAGGCGAGAATGACGCTCCCGAGGATATTGAGTGAGGTAAGTTGCACATATCTCAATAGTAAGCAGTTAATCAGTAAATAATTCTCTTAGGTCACAATTTGGATATTATGTACCATCTTAAAGTCTATTACCACAAGAATCGAGGCCCAAGCTCAGTTACAATACAACTGTCTGCAAGATACAAACTTCAGTTTACAACTACTTCATCCCTGATGCTTAAGGCCTGAGTTTAAATGTCATCACTCGTCAATGTCACTTAGAGTTGCAACCAATACAGCGAAAGTAATTTATTCAGAACACAAAGCATAGGGGTCCATCTTATAAGCAATCTCTGTTCTCTTCACTACCTAACCAGAAACCTTTCACAACACAAACATCAGTCCCTAGTGCTTCGAGATCTTGAACTTCTGGTTCGATCCGTTATTGCCATCCCAGGTCATGAAAGGCGTGTAGTTCGAGGTGTCGCCCTGCCGCAAGTCGAGATACATGCCGTCCTTCAGGTTTCGGATTCTATTTCGAAAGTCAGTTAAGGTGTCGAAGCCAAAAGCAGGAACCTCTTACTTGAACACGGTGTTGTTGTTGATCGAGTCAACGGTCGTACCCTCTAGTTCCCATTGCGTTGCCTGGTCCGATGTGTCTCTACCTGGATCGCATCGAGCCTTTTGGTTACGTCCTATATGATAGTAAGTAAATGCTCCAATGGTGAGTGCTCATGTGCACATACCAGCAGACCAGAGAACATAGTTGTTACGCGTGTTCTTGATAATTACGACATTGTTACGACCACCAATGGAATAAATGTCCCAGATCTGATTGTTATTGTTCACCAAGGAGCTGTGTGACAATAGTTAGATGGTTATTTTCCTCTGTCAGTATACTGGGACACTTACTAGCATTGAACAGGCGTACCAGATCCTCCTCCGTCAGTCAGATCAACCGCGATCTCCCTGTTGCTGGGCGCTTGGCACTTGATGTTGCACTTGAACTTGAAGACTGGGATTGACTGTAGATTTCGAATCTGCTGCTGTAGGTTACTGATCTGCGACTGCAGATTGTTGATCGTGATCGACTTTGCATTGGATTCCTTGGTAAGGTTGTCAATTCGAGTAGATTGATCACGAATGGTTGAGTCCTTGGTGTTGATCTGGTCTTGCTTGTTCCTGACATCTTGGAGGGCTCCGTTAAGCTTGGACTGCAGATCAGCGTTGTTCTTCTCGAGCTGCGAGATTATGGTTTTCTTGTCCTTAGTCTCCTTCTGCCACTTGTCAATATCCTTCTTCTCAACTTCGAGCTCAGCTTCAAGAGAGGCAACGCGGGTGGTGAGACTCGCGATAGTAGCGCTAGCAGTAGCCAAACTAGCCTCTGCCGCAGCAAGTGCTGTCTTGGTCTGGTCAAGGTTCTTCTGCACCTCAGCCTTGAAAGCTCGTTCGTATTCAAGTTGGGCTACCAGTCTGTCAATGGTCTTGTGGTCATCAATATCGTGACCCTTATCTTTCTTGATCTGGTCCTCGTCCTTCTTGATCACCTCGTCTTTCTCCTTCAGCTTGGCTTCGTAGCTAGCTCGGGCTTCATCAAGTCTCTTGGTCAGGTCGGCGACCTTTGCCTTCTCAACAGTGAGGCCATCTCCAAGCTGCTTGACCTCGTGTTTGAATTGGGAGATTGCAGCATTGCGTTCCTCGAGCACCTTGCCTTGTAGATGGAAATCAGCGTCCAATTGATTGAAGCGCTTACTTGTTAGCCAATACCCAACTAGAAGGGTCAGTCATTGTGCTCACCTCATGTGCGTAGTTGACAAGGTAGCCAGCCTGATCGGCGTAGGCCACTACATGCTTCAAGTTCTCAATGATTCCGGTGGGGAAAGGAAGAGGTTCAAGGACACGAGGAAGTGAGGGCTCAGGCTGAGGCAGGCGGACTTGGAGTTCGGCATTTTGAGGAGGAGGGAGCGGAGCGTCCCAGTCACTAAATCGTGGTTAATACTGACGGGCGGCGTTTATTTTAGTTGAGATAGGCATCTTGGACTTACTGGGTGTGAGGGTTAGAATCGCTAACTGTCATATTGGCTTGGATAAGTTTTGAAGAGTAGAGAAAGAAGTAGTGTTTAGTTGATTCTGGCCCAGAAAAGAACAATTGGTATGAATGGGAATGAGGATTATATAGCTGAAAGCAAAGAATGCATTCATACAGTCTCTATGGAAAGCCATGATGATAGATATTCTATAATACCCTGATTTGCCGAATCCGGCACTTTTTCCAATAATCTTCTCTATGACTCTACTAGATGATAGCTGGAATGAATCTGTGGCTTGCTGAAGCCAAGTTAGGAAACCCCTCAACCGGTCAGCAACAACAAATCATATCATCGCTCTCTCTCTGACAGGGATGCACGCTTTGACGTTGCTGACAGACCATATCAGAATTTTACCCCGCTCATTACCCATGGCTTTCAGTATCGTATCATAATTGCAGGTAATAAACGTTTAGACCCTTGCTGCAAGCCCCAGAAGGGTCGGATCCCTCGGTAGTGGCGAGCTGACTATCCCATGATCACCAACGAGCCGCCAGCCACATTTCCCCATGATTGACAGGGCATGTCTCAGCCCAAAGTCTTCAGCAGTCCTAAAATGGCCATCAGCTCCCAATTCACAGTCTTACTGGGAAAGGATCGGCCGGGAGGGTCATGCACGTCGGCGCTCCCGGCACTTGTACTAAGACTTGTATTGTCAACATCAAAGAGATTATGTTCATCGATATCGTGACAAAAGGGGAAGAAGCGAGAACCGCTGAGAAGAAGCTGTGGCCGAGCAAAGTTAGTTTGCGTATTTCCCATCGAAAATCATGACTGGAATATAACTATAGCAGGACACAAAGCAAACGGTCCAGATTGTGAAGGGTGGTGCACCCTGGATTATGCGCCGGTAGTTATTAATAACTCCATTCATTCATGGAAACGATCCGTGTAGAAGCACTACATCAGCTGCAGCACGCCCACACTAGAACTACTGCTTGCTTCCATTCTACATCCAAAGGTAGTCCACGGGGAGCAAAAAAGCACTGGACCTTAACATAGGGTATCATAATAAACGCAGTAAAGAATATGCTAACTTTAGGTAAATTTACCTAAATCTTTTTGTCATTTAGGATCAAGGGCCTGTGTTTTCTTTCCTATCTTAGGTAGTTCATAAACCTCTCTCCCTCGTGTAATGTTGGTCAAAGAGGCGATGTAACCATGACGCTGACTGCATTCAATAGTCCGCCCGTATATATGCCTCATCTTAGTATTTCATCCACTCGACAACGGCGATTATCAGCTCGCCACTTTGCTCAATATTGTTTCTATAGGGAAAAGATCGGCCAAAATGGTCTGGCAAGATGGCTTTTCAGACGCGAATCATGATCTACAGACACGTCAGCTGCAAGTATGATATGATGATGGCTCAAAGGAATATCGCCTAGGGAAAATACGACGTCAAAGCACAGGGTTGCATATTTGGACTAATATGTGCGATTGAATATGATTTGCTGCTGGATGCAGCTGAACTTTCTCAGCTATGATCAAACAGGAACTCAAAAGGGATTTTAGGAAAAGTATTGGATCGGGTAGACATGTGACAAACAACATATGACTGATTCTTTATATTGAGTGTAGTCTGGCGCTGCATAAGTAATCCATTTTCCATTTATGCTCAGCTCGCATTACCTGCATAGAGCCACAACTATTCAACTCCTTCACCAATTACCTAAATTATTATTTCTATTCAAAATTTCATCTCCAATATGTTTGTCTACGAAGGTAGACTCAACTGGGGTAGTTCCGCTCGCGATGAGACAGCTGCCATTATTTTGCCTTCTGGCACGATGCGTGCTGGAGACCCTGTCTTCATCCTGTCCCAATGGACCCGTGATTCCGGAGGAAACATGAAGGCTCCCCTATCCCAGAAAATAACTATCGACAAGATCACCAAGACTGCCAATGGTAACGATACCTTTACAGTCAAGCCAGGCTACTACAGATGGAACATGACCTCCCGTGATAACTACGACAAGCTTGACTTTGTCTTATCCACAGACACCACCACAGCCACGAGCAATATGGAGTTTAAGCGCGTCTGGAAGCCTGCAAGCCCACAATCAAAAGAAGTCGGCAAGATTTGGGTCAGCAAACTCACCTGGCCCGTCATGGCAGATAATGAATTTTGTCTATTTATTGCTCCTGAAGGGTTTGGCGAAGGAAAGCCCTTCATCTCTATGTGGCAGTGGTCCTATGATAAGAGTCTAAAGGAAAGAGTACCAATCTTCCGGGTTGGTAGGCAGAGCATCGGCACGCTGGACAGCGACTCTGCCATGTTCACTTGTCAACTGGACTCCGACTACCTGGTTACCTGTGCCTGGGAAAAGGTAACTGACGTCCTTACTGTCTTCATGAAGGGACCCGAAGGCGAGCAGGAGGTGGGCGCGTTTAAGCTATTTGCAAATACCAAGCCTCACGACGAGGTTCCAGATTGCAAAGACGAAGTTGCAGAGCTGAAGAGAAAGATCAAAGAGTTGACTGATGATCTCGCTGCTGAGAAAGCAAAGACTGCCAGCTTGACGGCACAGCTTGCTCAAGCCCAAACAACATGCCAGGCTGAGAAGACGCAGAAAGACAACGAGATCAAGAGGTTGAAAGACAGAGTCTCACAGCTGGAAAGTGACAAGACTGATATTCAGACCAAACTTGACCAAGCTCTACGCGACAAGGGCGACCAAGGCCAGAAAGATGCAAAGATTGGTGAACAGGCTGCTCGCATCGCCGAACTCGAGAAGAAGCTTCATAACCGGCCTGAACTCTTGTTCCGTACTTGTTTCAGGAGCAGGATAACACAGGGCTACAGTGATGTCAAGGAGTACTTGCTTCATTTGACTAATGGAGGAAATTTTCAGGGCAAGCCTCCTCTTTCAATCAAGTAAGTGCCAGAGTTCTCCACTGGAAGGCAATTATCTAATCGTCTACATCAAGAGAACAGTATGCTCGGTACATATACCCCTTCTGGGAGATTTATGCTGTCGATAGCTCTAATGACGCCGTCATCCTTATGAACTCATACAGCGGCTATGTCATTTGGTCCAAGGGTATGTATATATACTATCTCGAGTATTCAACACTGACTGATTGCTCTGCTAGGACATCAAAAGAATGCCCAAGCCTCCAAGCACGACCTCTCAGACCCAGCAGCACACTGGGTTCTAGAGGGCATGAAAAGAGATAGCCCTCACATGAACAAGATAGTCAAGTCAGTAAACTTAACCATCGTCCTGCATTAAAATCTTAGCTAACTGTAAATAGGATTCGAAATGTCAAGGATGGTACATACCTGGATGTCAAGAATGCACATGCGGCAGACGAAACCGCTATTACTACACACAATGGCAATAGTGGATCGGGCCAGAAGTTTGAAATCTACTTGACTTGGCAGTATTAAAGGGCATAATATAATGGAGGAGAGTTAAGTAGTATAGTGATGAAATGAATTCGAAACAAACGAAACCTGCTATAAGTTAAATATCATTCTGCCTTTTGTTAAATACATACCGAAAACTCTTTCTCCTGTGCTGGGCAACTTTCTCCTTATAGTGCTTCTATGGGATGAGCTATTCATGAGACTGCTTTACCCAACGACTAGATATAGCTTGCGAAGTGTATAGAACACCGTTTTCAGGCGCCAAGTGTATATTGACAGAGAAAGGTGGCCTCCTTTGTTGACAAATTTGGCAGCAACGTCGACTTTGCAGCACATTGCCAGCCTTCACGATGGATGCAGGTTATCAGCGCCACTGATGCATTTACCACCATCGCCCTACCGATCGCTCATGTAGATCAACAATTAATAGCTGGCTCATTCTCAAACTTATCCACACAATCCGTGAACGGAAAATTCAACATAGCTCGGTTATTGTTACGGAAGCTGTCACAGCCACATTTGTCTACTCGATCGACTTTGGCCGATCTTTTTAAAGACTTTTTATCTTTTCCAACTTATGATACCTCCCCAATATGGCACCATTTCCAGTCCGCAAAAAGCATCGAAGATTCCTAGGTGACCGGCCACGTTTGGCCCATAGAGTGAGACATCAATGGTTAATTCTGCCTTGCCTAAACTCGAGTATGTCTCATATTCATACCACCTGGGGCGATGCACGACAAATGTGATCATTCTTGTTTGCTGTACTTCCAGATAGCAAGGACCTTGCTAGTAACCACCAATCCGCCTAATCGTGAGCAGTTAGCCAATATCAAAACTCACTATCGTCGCCACAGGTGCTGCGGCTTGCAGTCCGTCGTCATTGCCCAATTAGTCCACATGTAATGTTATTGTTTCACAGACCGTGAAATTTGGAAGGTTGTGTCCGTCACAGCCACGGCAAATGTACTGTAGCTTTGATCTACAAATTCTCCCTTATTTGAGGGCCATCCATCGCAAATACCTTGTCTGCTATTACATCTATTCTTCCATAGGCACGATGGCTGCCTTTGGAAGGTTACAAGCTGCTCTGGCAGCTGCTACAAACGAGGTAACTGTTGCAGCAGCCAATAAGCTTTGGGACGCATCTGAGGCTACTTCAATATGGGCAGAGCTTGTTGAAGAGCGACGAAAAGACATTGCTCGCCGCCCCGAGCAGGGAGAAGCTTTACACTTTGGTCTCGCATTAGCTGCGGCGCAGCAAGAAATCACGAGAGATCAGCTTGCATCTTGGGATGCCAGTGCTCGGGCCTGGATCCAGACTGGAAAGTCTGTTATGAGCAAGAATGACGCCCAGTTGAGACTCATTCTAAAGAACGTCTATTTTGCCATCAATCCCAGCGAAGCTCCATTCGTCAGTGTCATTGACGCCTGGAAACTAGCAGTTGAAACTACAGAAAAGTTGATAACTGGAATACCTCAAGAGGCGCAAAATGGAGCCGCCATTCTTGGTCTCTCGGCTTGGCATATCTATCCCGATATCCATGTCTATGGCAACAAGAATATTAAAGTCGCCATGAATGATGAGCTAGTTGGCGCTGGTGGTATACTCTCGCTTGCATCATGCCCTTCACAACGAACCGAATGACGAGGAGTTTATTGGTCTCTTTGTCTGAGCCATATCGCATTCTACGGCAAAGTCCCATATTTGACAAGAATTCTTGGTAATATTGGCCGTCCGGGGCTAACAATGTTGACTGCACCTGCGAACCCCATGTTAGCCCCTTTTGATGAAGGCAGGTGGCGAATTTCAAATCTGAACCGCTTCAACGGGAAGGCAGAGGATATGCTAAGCACCACCTCATTGCATCTTTCTTTTACCGATTGGATCCAGCCTTTGAGTTCAGGTGGGCCTTCGGGTAATAGAGATGTTGAGGGTTTACTTATAGAAGCTGTCGTCAGTATCAAAGACTCGGGTCAGTGGGTAGGAGACGTCGATGTCGTGAGAGCACTGGAAAGTAACATGATTCACTTTTCACAGCCAGACCCTGCATGTTCTCATCCACCTGGCTCTGTGCCGCGTTTCATACATTCAATCGAGTGCTGGGATGAGTTGCGAGACTGCCCTGAAGAACAGTCCGTCGTTCGAGCAAGCGGTAACTGGGTGGCCCGCCTCGCAGCAGTATCCTATCTCGTTCAAAAGATGGATACGAAGGATATGAGGGCCTCGAGAATCTTTATATGCCTTGACAATGTTTGCTGGGCTTGCCGAGAAGCGGATAGTAACATAGATGATATTTTTATTTATTAAATTGTGGTATTAGTAGGCCTTTTTATATTTCGCAATGCTGAAGTGCCTAATACTCTCATCGAAGTGCTGCATATTAACTCTCCGGAATCGGAGTTTCTCTTCTCAATTTCCCTGTGCTCATTCAAGCTCCAAGCCATAATTCTCAACTGCAAATAACACATCTAGCT